>JABAJV010000035.1:0-58743 GCA_018854895.1 Tricholoma furcatifolium
GGGACCTTCCAAACGGAGTATGATGGCAAGTTTAAGCTCCGCTCAGGGTCCTAAATCTACTTTCGCATCCAAAAAAATTTTCAAACTTGAACTATCAAAATTCTGATCAAATAGGTCGAAAGCCCTTACAAATTTGAGCACAATGCGAGAGTTTCAGGCAAAAAGGGGAATTTTTGAAGGAGTAGATAGCATTTCCATTTTTGGGCTGCCAAGAGGTCTATTTTGATCGATTTACACTGTACTAGGGTGGGGCTGGGCAGGCACTTATAATGTCATGGATCCAGAAACAGGTGTCGCGCTTGTGTTTGGGTCGCAAATCCTGCCTGGTCCAGATCCCGAGGCCGCTAGCATTTGGAAACACGCTGAAGAAATATTTTATCGAGAATTGAAATAGTAAAAACCTCCAATTTCTTCTCGAAGGCTGGAATATAGAACAAGGAGACTTGATATGTATCGATACCTAGTGTATGTACATACTGTACTTTAAAGCTCAATGCCCCTTCTCTGATACAAATGTCGAAGAGCGTCTGCTTGACACCGCCAAAGAGGGTCACCCAAGTTTAGTAGCCAATCCAAGTGGTCACTCATAAGGTCGTCCTCCGTAATCAAGAAGTCCAAGTCTTCAGGAGTCATAAACCTTCCCAAGCCTTCTTCACCACCAAAAGTCAAGCTAACCCAGAGTTCTTGGAACGCGAGCAGGAAAACAGGAATACGTGAATTTTCCTGGCCCTTGCCAACGCCTTTCGCAACAGCATAAAACGTTCCTCGATTTGCGTGCATCGATTTGGGCTTCCAGCAACAAAGTTTGTATGAAATGATCTTGAACATGTAGAGTATCTTTGCGGCAAATGGCTTGTGGGGGAGAGAAAGTTTGATCATGATCGTTCCGCCTCGTTTCACTGCCTTCAGGCTAAGGATCAACTGGGAGATAAGTAGACGATTGTGATCCCAAGGCAACGCTGAAGTCTGAGTTCGGAGTTGATGCCCATCAAGAATAGCGATGTCGAAGGATCGTGCAGAGATCCTGTCAGGAATGGGTAGCAGACATGGATCGTCAATCATGGATGGACCGAGCTGATAGTACGTGGCATTGGCATAAGTCAAATCAAATCGACAATGGTGTTTGAGCTCGAGGGCAAATTCATGACCGCCTTCTGTGACAGGCAAGGATATTCCGAAACCTTTTGCGGCGGGATTTTTGTCCAATACGGAGGACGAAAACCCCCCGGGACAACATCTATGCTCATGAAAATTGGTTGAAATGGCCATCGAAAATATAGACTTATGAACTCACCCAAGATCAAGGAATTCGATAGGTTCAGAAAATGGAATACAACTCGAATACTGGTCGATTTCGCAAAATACTTTCTTCATGCGATGGAACCAGATCACACTGAGATCAGAGGAGGCATTGTCAGCTATCTTTCGCTGCTCTACAAAGTGTTTTTCGATCGACTCGTCGCGCCATCCCTGGGCATAGCTTGTCAGCAACATAATAGCCTGGTATAAAATGACATGGGACTAGGCACTTTGTCTTGTAGATCGAGTAATTCTTTCAGTACTTCCGAGCCATGGTCGATCAAGGCTCGAGACAATTGCTGTCTCTCAGATACATCGCGCATGAGGGATTGCCCAGAGGTATAGACGATTGGACTGTTAGAATGAGCACGCATGATGATAAGAAAAATTTGACAGTGCCGTAGGCGGTGAAAAGAGGCGAAGGAACCTGTCTCATGCACATGGTTTGCGCACTGTTGGACCATACTTATAGCACGACGGAATGCTCAGTAGAATTCCTTCGGTAGTCTTCGGGCTTGCGAAGGAGAGTCAAACAGCCTTTTATTGAGCCTCAGGCAATTAAAGGAGTTTGTTTACGCCATGTGATCCCTTTCGTCGATTGGAGATGGACCCAGCCACCCAGGAGTCGTGAGATGCGCAATTTAGCCTTAGCTTGAATGATCTAAGGCGCTTGTTAGTTGGAAATATCAGCTGAATAGCCTAATTCGTCGTGTTCAGACTCCGCTCGGCGATAGACGCGCCTATGCAGTTATCTCCTGGTCTTTGTCTCTGGCTCTCTCAACTCTACCGTCTTGCTTTGCTTCATCTCATCTATGTATACTTATGCTCACAAGCTTCATCACAAGCTTCATCATGAGAGAACCTAGAAAAGACTTTGCAGCGCACTTGGACTGGGAGAATGGAAAGGGTCGGTGGCTGCTTGTTCGGGACCCAAATTGTGTAATGCATGCCTGGCAGGTACTGGCGCTTTCAGAGCTCCTCCCAACGCCCACTTCTGACACTCCTTACAGTATACTCAAGTAACATATTAAGCCCACATTCTTTTGGAATATTCTATGAGGATCCCAAATCCCTTCCAACCTTCGCCTGCCCGTCCTTCTTTTGGTAAGGGCAAGAACATCCCGGAAGAGAGTGCTTCGTACGTCTTTTCGCTGAATTTTACGCGGCTCTAACGACTAGATTTCGATGTAGGTATCTTTCGAGGCTTGTCTTTCAATGGCTCGTACCTATGATGGATGTAGGCTTTTCGCGCCCATTAGAAAAAGACGGTGCGTCGCCAGTGGCTTGAAAGTACTTTGAGCTCCTTGTTAATAGAATTGACAGACCTATGGGAACTTCCGGCGGCTCATTTGACTGCCTCTGTGACCAACACTCTCGAAGCTCAGTTCTACTTGCAATGTGAACCTGAGAAGCGCCCACGATCTATGCGACGCGACAAATTGCCCTTTGAATCCACCGAGAAACTCGAACAGGACGATAGGCTGTTATTAGGGAAGCCTGGTAGTGAGCTGGAGCCGCAATATAACCCAAGTCTCTTTTCCGCGATTCATAAAACTTTTATGTATCGCATCTGGTTGGCCGGGTTTTTCAAGCTTGCTGCAGGTCTATTTTCCCGATACATTTTAAGGTCATGCTTGATTATTGACGGTCGTGTTATGCAGATACCCTGAAGACAACCACCCCTCTGGTATCGAAGATTTTGCTTACCTGGCTCACGGATTCATACATGTATCATCGCCTTTCGGACGAAGAAAAAGCTTCTGGAGTGATGAAGAAGCCGCAAGGCATTGGGTATGGAATTGGATTAGCGTTTGCCCTATTTATGATGCAAGGTGCGCAGTGGCCTGTTGGCCTTACTATTTTATTTATTTATTTCTACTACAGAGGTTGCGAGTTTGGTACGGCATACCCTCTTTCCACTTTATTTCAGCTAACGTTCGATGGAGATGACGAACCATTACTACCAAGGCGAGTTCCCTTTCCTTCTTGACTTCATTCCATCTTAGGGATTATCGCAGTGGGCGAAACAACTGGTCTTCTTATCCGAAGTAGTGTAAGTGAAAATCCCAGGATCTTGTCGTTATCATCCTCTCAAGATCATACCTCAGGTTATAGGAACAATCTTTCGGAAATCGCTAAGACTTTCCGGTCGTGCAAAACTTGAACACAATACTGGCCAAATCACGACAATGATATCAACCGATGCTACAAAATTGGACCACTTCACTGCTTTCGGACACAAGTATGTCGCCTCTCCACCCATCCTCCCTGTACTCAATTGTTTCGTCATAATAGTCTTTGGGTTTCACCGATACAAATTGTTATCGGGGTCGGCCTTCTTATCGCTAATGTGTGTTTTGTCACTCCATCCATGCTCTAGCCTTGACCTACAACATGACACAGCTTGGCTATTCAGCACTGGTCGGACTCGGAGTAAGTTGCGCTACAATATTTACATTATCTCTAACTTCATCTCGCACAGGCCCTTCTCCTTGCATTTCCGATCCAATTGGTCCTCGTCAAAATCCTATTTGCGCAGCGTAAAAAGGCCGTTGTATTTACGGATAAACGGATTCGTCTGACAACAGAGGTATGCTTCTGCTTCTTAGGGTTTGTTGGCCTGGCCTCTCACATATTTCAGGTGTTGCAAGGCATTCGATTGATTAAATCTTTTGCTTGGGAATCATTTTATATCAGTCAAACTGGGTTGCTGAGGACAGGAGAAATCAAGGCGATCAAGAAGTCTGCGTGTGTAAATATCTCTTCACTGTTTGAATCTAGGTCCTCATACTCATCGATACAGAATCGCTCGCTCGCTTATGATTTCCTCGATCATGTGCATCCCGGTCTTAGCAGCTATTCTATCCTTCGTAAGATTTGCACAATCCTCTCAATAACCTTCAACTCAGTTTTTGTAGATCACTTATGCACTCAGTGGGCACGATCTCAACGTTTCTATTATCTTTACATCTCTTCAACTTTTTAATGTATGTGCAAGCGTTCCAGTTCAACCCTCAAACTTACCGCGACACTACTTTATAGATCATTCGCCTTCCTCTTGCTTTCATCCCCTTCGTGTTATCAACCTTCGCCGACGCTCACGTTGCAGTCCAGCGCATATCCAAGTTCTTTCTTGCCGAAGATTTACCCGAGCCATACCTGATCGATTATGAACGGAAGACCGCCGTTTCTGTCGACGGTGATTTCACATGGGAAACGGCTAGACATTCCGAAAGCAACCAGCTTCAAGATGAGAAGATGAAGAAGGGAAGGAAGGATATATCGGCCGCGAATATCACCGCAAAAAAGCCTGAAAAGCTTGAACCAATATTACCAACTAGCGTTTCGGCGGCGTCCAGTACCTCAGAACTTTCCCAAGGATCGAAAGACGAAGACAAACCCTTCGAGTTGAAGGACCTGAAACTCTCGGTGCCAAAGGGTTCATTTGTTGCAATCGTTGGTAGGGTGGGGTCTGGAAAGGTGAAGTTCAATCTTGGGACATGGTCAGTGATATTACTCTGACCCACTACGTAGAGCTCAGTTCTACAAGCGTTGATTGGAGAGATGAGGAAGACAAGAGGCGAGGTAAGTATCAATAATTAATCCTGCTTTTACCTCCAATTAATGTACCCCATAGGTCATATTCGGTGGCAGTGTCGCCTACGTTCCTCAGACTGCATGGATACGGAATGCGACTCTACGTGAAAATGTGTTATTCGGCCAGCATGATGACGAACAAAGGTATTTCCCGCGTATCGTCCAATCAAAGTCTTTGTTCTTACGATGTGTATACTATCAGGTTCCGCGATGTCATTAAAGCGTGCAACCTGGAACGCGACCTTGAAGTTCTGCCAAACGGCGAGCATACCGAGATCGGTGAGAAGGGTATCAACCTGAGCGGTAAGCACAAGCTTTCTTTCCAGAACGTGGAACAATCTTTGATAACGACTTCATAGGTGGCCAAAAGGTATGATTTGCCAATTGTGATACGAACCCACGGGAACTGATCATCGCAAAAGGCTCGCGTTTCTCTCGCTCGTGCCGCCTATTCTGCCTGTGACGTTGTCCTCCTTGATGACCCTTTATCTGCTGTTGATGCATACGTCGGCCAAGCAATTCTCGACCAGTGTATCTTGAATGGTCCGCTTGCCAAACGTACTAGGATTCTTGTTACCCATGCCTTGCACGTCCTTGACAAGACCGACTACATTTACGTCATGGACAATGGAGTTATTGCTGAGAAGGGAAGATACGATGTGAGTGAGAGATTGCTCTTATTCATAATACCACTCTTATTTTGCCTGCAGGATCTCATAGGCGACAGCCTCATCTTTTCTCGCTTGATGGAAGAATATGGCAGCCTCAGCTGTGATTCAAAAGAAGCCGCTGCGGAAAAACCTGGTAGAACGGATACCGCGGAGTTCGATAATGGAGGTCAGGGTGGCAAGAAGTCTGACGGGGCACTTATGCAGGCCGAGGAGAGAAATACGGGCTCCGTGGCATGGAAGGTTTATGGAGGCTATCTGCACTTTGCTGGAGGCGTCATCTGGGCACCTATCATCGTGTTTCTATTGGTACTTTCGCAGGGTTCACAAGGTCGGTCTTACATCTCTCGCCCATGAATATGTGAATGATGTTTATGGCACTAGTTGCAAACAATTTGTTTCTTGGTTATTGGACTGCAGGAACCATTCACAACTTCCGACAAGGAGACTACATGACCGTCTACGCTATCATTGGTAACCTTTACGGTACCCTTCCTGAACGAAAAACTGACCACCGGCTTTTCAGGCGTTGCTCAAGCGATCTTCTCTTTTACTGCCAGCTTCGCCCTATCGTAAATACACACTCCTCGAATTGATGGGAATCCTGATGCTGACGTCGAATTGCCATGTCTAGATATGCATGTCTAATAGCTGGCTTGAACATTTTTACAGTCGCTTGGACCCATGTTCTGCGCTCGCCGACATCGTTCTTCGATACGAACCCTGCCGGCAAGTGCAATACAATTTTGGCAACTGAAGTGCGAATGACGTTGAGTATGTGTACGCAGGTCGAATCCTTTCCAGATTATCGAAGGACCAGGATACTTTGGATACCGGACTTGCAGCTACTTTGTGGCAGGTAAGTAATCAGACCTTGTGATTACGAAGCATCTGACTCTGAGCCACCGATAGTTCCTTTCCACATTTAGCGCCGTCTGTGGAACCATAGTTTTAGTGTTTTATACCTTACCGTATCTAGGTCTAATTTTTGTTCCCATGGTCATTCTCTACTGGATGGTATCGATATACTATCGTCGTACTTCCGTCGAAACCAAGCGCCTGGACTCTTTGCTAAGGTCAAGGCTTTATGCATCATATTCAGGTGGCGTCGGCTGATTCATCTATAATCTGACATCGGTTCTCTAACTTCTATTCAGAAACTTTGACAGGGTTGTCGACTATCCGAGCATACGGAATGCAGGTGGGGAATTTCTACTCCACTTTGACCACTATCTGATGAGACAACAGGATAGAGCCGTCAAGGATGCTGACGCTGGGATGGATCAAGAAAACCGTGCTTATTATATCACTATCTCTATTCAACGATGGCTGGGCGTCAGGCTAGATATCTTTGGCAATATACTGGTCCTGGGCATCGCGCTATTTGCTGCAGGCTTTCGTTACACCGTCGATCCATCTATGATTGGTGTTGTTCTATCGTACGCACTGGGCAGTAAGTGATACGTTCTTCTACTACGAGCAACTAGTTATCTTATTTTTGCAACACAGTTACACAAGACTTTTGTAAGTTGGCTTGATCATTCTGTCTGTACCTTCTCCACTAACTTCTCATTTCACTCAGCCGACATGATCTCGCAGTTTGCGCAGAACGAGCAGAATATGAATGCAGTGGAACGTGTATTGCACTATGCTGAGCTTCCTTTGGAGGGCGACGCTACAACTCCCAATGATCCACCACTGTCATGGCCCAGCCAAGGCCGCATAACTTTTGAAAACGTCAAACTTGCTTATCGACAAGGTCTTCCTCTTGTCCTAAAAGGTGTAAACTTTGACGTTAAGCCAGGAGAAAAGGTATTTCCGTTCCCTTCATTCGCAAATCCTGGTCAATTTTTTACATCATTCAGGTTGGCATTGTTGGCCGTACCGGTGCAGGTAAGTACCAGTACTCGGGAGTGGGGTGTGTAAGGTTCTGAACCTAGACTAGGCAAAAGCTCCTTGTTACAAGCTCTTCTGAGGTCAGTTCCATTTCATTCATCCTGTATACATTATTTATCTTCCTGATACTAGGACCGTGGAACTCGAAGATGGAAAAATTGTCATTGACGGACAAAGCATCAGTTCGATAGGACTGGATACTCTGAGGAATCGATTAGCACTTGTTCCTCAAGATACCTCCCTCTTTCTCGGCACGTTAAGAGAAAACCTGTGAGCTCAACTACTTAGTCCATTTAAATTCCTAACTTATTCTGTAGCGACCCGCAAGGCTTAAGGACGGACGCAGAACTTATTTCTATACTCCAACACGCGTGGCTTCTTCCCAGCGATGGATCTGAGGATCCCATTGCAGAGGCAAAATTCAGTCTTGATTCTCTGGTCGGTGATGAAGGTTTGTTTTTTACGTCTATTTTTAGTGTTTTCCTGACAAAAATATAATCAATTAGGTTCCAATTTCAGTATTGGAGAAAAACAACTGCTTGCTTTATGTCGCGCCCTCGTGAAAAGCAGCCGTATCATCATTCTGGTCAGTACTCTGCACTATCTCTGTCACTCATCATGCTTAGATGACTATAGGATGAAGCTACCAGCAGTGTCGACATGGAGACGGATTCAAAGATCCAGCAAACCATCCAAAGAGAATTTGCGACGTCAACCTTGCTTTGCATTGCTCACCGTCTGAATACAATAGGTCAGATCACTTCGAACTTGTTATCATTCCTCTGAATCCATGTTATCCATATTAGCTTACTATGATCGTGTCATCGTCATGGATGCCGGAGAAGTCGCTGAGTTCGACACAGTTCTCAACCTTTATGACAACGAACAGTCCATTTTCCGCTCGTTGTGTAATGAAGCAAACCTTCAGAGGGCTGATATTTTACGCATTCGGGCGGACCATAACACACTGTTGCAAACGCAACAGTGACTGACATATCGGCATCTACGTTCTACTTGCCCATTCGCGGAGTGCACCAAGCTCTATGCCCTGTTGTTGTATAGCGGTAGATTAGGGCGTACTGAACATGTAAACTACTTATGAATGGCATAATTAATACCAATCTTCTCTACTAATGACTGCGAACTTAAAGTGACTTTCAGAGTTGTACCTTCACTCCACGACACGCTTAAATTTGAGGTAGCATGGCTCTTTTGGGCGTGCCTAAAATGTAGGGACTATAGTAAGCTCACAGGATACAGCCTGTTATCCATAATATAAGAAGCAGACCTGGTGTATGTCGTTGCAGTCCGGCTTAGGAAGGCCGCTGGGGAATTTACCAGCAGCGTCGACGATGTCGAACTCGTAAGCCACCAAGAAGAAAGCCACGATCATCTTGAGCTCTAATTTTGCCAACTTCATGCCAGGACATGGATGTCGACTCATCAATCGAAAGAGCTTCAACGCGATATCTTGAATGGAGAGGATGCTAAAAACTTACCTGCGCCCCAACCCAAATAGGCCATAGGGATCTTCTTGTCTTCCTCCCTTCCAGGACCGAATCTCGCTGGGTCAAATTCGCTAGGGTGGTCGTAGATATCTGGATTGAAATGCGTATCCCAGACCGGATATACAACAAAGTTACCACGGGGAATGAGCGTTCCTGCGACGGAGACATCCTCGGTGAGGTTCCGGCGGAGAGCAGCGGCATTTATGACGAGGCGTATCGTCTCGCGTAAAACGGCGTCTGTGACAGGCATTTTGTCCTCCCAGGCTGACACAGGAACGGCGGCGAGTCGCTGATGAACAGGCATGGTAGGCAGAGAATCCGCCGTATATATTGTGATGAGGGTTTGGACTTCATCGAGTACTTTAGATTTCCAGTCCTTGTGGAAAGACAGGAAGATTAAAGTCCAGCACGCTACGAGTGAAATGTCAGACTATGGGAAGCCGCTCAGTAGTCAGGCAAGTCTTACCAACGATGCCAGTGTTGACGCTGCCCGCGAATAACATATTTAGGATGAACTGCCCATGGTGGTAAACACTCATCCCACGAAACTGAGTCATGATGCTTACCGTAACAATATCGTTTGTACCTAACCCTTGGTTTAACATCTGGTCTATCGCCTCGAACGAAGCGCCACCTGTTGCCCTTCGTGCTTCTACGTAGCGGAAGAGGGTGACAAACAGGTTTTTGGTGGCGGCAGTCTTGTCCTTCCTTGCCTGGGAGGGGAACCAAGGAAGCAAGAGAGCTGCTGGTGTTGCGCTTTTCTCCACCTTCCAAAAATCGCTTTGAAGCCGTTCGACTGCATTGATATCGTTTGCTAGTTCATTACACGTCACTAATCGAACCGACATCTGGAATACGAGCTAGTGGGAAGATTGCGATTCATGAGGCAACCTAGTGAGAAGGGCGCTATGCAGAACGTACGTCGTAGACATCTCTGAATGGGTCCATTTGGCCTTCCTTTCCCCATGTATCCATCCGCGTTTCCATTAGCTCCAGAAGGGACGTTAGCACTATCCCCAGTGTCAGCACAGTCAGAGACAAGGAATCGTAAATATACCTTTCGAAATACGCTCTTTATTGAGAATTACAGACGCGACAGCCTTTTTAAACCATGCATCCGAAGTTGTGTCCTCGTCTCGTTTAATATCGAGGTCTTTGACAAGAGGTGCCTATATAGAGTCCAATGTTAGAAAGTTTACATCGCTTTAGCGGACGACGCACCCCACCCATAAGGATTCTGTAACCCTCTTTCAAATCCATACTCTTGTCATCATAGAACATTTTTTTGGCTTGTGGACCCCTGACGACTGTGACAGAATGCTTGGGTACGATGTCGGTCAGTTTAATAACTCAAGGAAGGGGAGAAACTTGGTGTACATGCAAGACCTCGAATGTGAACATATCTTCATCTTTCGCTGCATCAAAGTTCGTTTCTAGGAAGTCATGACGCCTGCTGAAGAATGGCCAGGCGGATAATAATGACCATCCAACCTTACGACCTGCAGTGCCCCTGCTTTTGCCTCCTGGGGAAGATAGGAAGAGCGCGACACAAAGACCAACTCCAGCCGTTATTGCCACGACGCTTGCCCGCGAGTGCAGCCATTGAGAGCCCAAAGGAGGTGATATCGACATGTAGGATTGAAGTTAAGGTCAAAGTGAAAGGATTGGTATTGCAAGGTGCTCATAGGCGTAGCTGTTCGGCTCTTGAGATTTGAATTTGCATAACACACGTCGTGCACGCTGCACGATGACGGTGCAGGTGTGATAGCCGAATGATATTACGATTCAAATGAAAACGGTTGAGTTTCGATGAAGTAGAGTTTCTCAGCCGAAGCAAAGAATGTTTAGCAAAGTTTTCAGACTTGAGCTTGCTTGGAGACTGGAGTCCATAATTTCCGAGGCTGTCACTTAATGCAAGGTAGCTAGAACTTGAAAACAACTTGAAAATTATTGATCAACGTCATTGCTGTGACCAGTCCGTGACAGGGCATTCTTGCCTGCCACAACCACGAACACCGTGACAAGTGCCGCCAGAATGGCGTCCTCCCGAGCTGAGCCCCAGGACGACGAGGAAGAAATCTACTCCTACTTTACTAAAAGTGTATCTGCAGTTCAAATCCAGGCAGACCAGTAAGTTACAACGAATATACCCTCGTGTCCTTACAACCCACTGACAATGTGAACGAGCTGTATAGGTTCGAGCAAGATTACGCGCGTCCTGCACTTCGAGCTTCTCAACTCTTCTTCGATGAACGTCCTATAGCTGCTGTTAGTTGTGATTGCTTTCGGACGCGATTCGAAGCGCTAGCAAGGTCGTGATTTGACGCGTGTTTATTGCTAGACGTTTTTTGCAATTTTTGTGGTCCTAAGCGCTTTACCAGTCGCGACTTTTCTGTACGTGATTTCTTAACTTGGGGATCATGTTGTCCTGACTTACCATATATGATGCGGTTCTGCAGGGGGCTTTCGTTGTTTGCTGTTGCCTTGTTCACAATATTTGCGCTGACTTCGACCATCATTCTTTGCGGGACTGTGGTGTTATCGCTTTGTGAGCATGCACCAACATTTTTTCCCTCGACTTTCGAACTAATTGCGAAATGACTCGTCCTACAGTGTCCCTACTAATTTTGACGCTCCTGATAACCCTCGCTTCTTCCACTTTCCTCACGCTTTCTGGAATCTGCATCTACGCTTTTGCATCCTTCCTGAATCACCTCCGAATACACGGGGCTTCGGGCGTGCAACTATGGATGGACACAATGTCTGAGCTGCTCTTTGATTCTCATAGAATCCCGCTTGGAGCCAGTCGTGCATCACCATATCCTCCAGCAAATGATGAACAATACGAATATCCCAGCGAACACACACATACACCGCGTTCGGAGGTTAAGGAGGAGACGGAGTGGACGGATACTGAAGAACCCATTGATCAACACGATTTCGCGCCTAGTAGAGAAGGGGAATCAGAGTCGCCTGGTTCTGTTCATGATGAGCTTTCCCTGCCATCAAGTGAGAAGAACGAAAATGATGGTGCTATTGAGGTGTCCAAGTAGAGTCGATGTAAATATGGGTTTCTAGAGTCCTGGGTAATGGTAATGTCTTCCAATTGCCGGGAAATACATGTTAAAGTATATTCCGTGCACTCTCCTTGTGACCCTGTCTGTGCCTGGTGACTGAAGAAACAATTCAGCCCTTGATCGAAGACTTTTCTCCGTACGTCAACACGCCACTTGTATAACACGCAGAGAGTACAACATTATGGATATATACATTTTGCAGTACAGTACAAACGCAAAGATCTATCGAACTAGATTCTTCTACAGGCCTTAATCTTTTTGCCAACCTCGCTCCTGTTCATTGCCTGGTAAACATCACGCCACCATCCGATCTCTTCACTAAACCGACCATCTTGCGCTCTTGACGCATCATCTATGATCTGGTGCAGCCGCCCGTCGTCTTCAATCATCTTCCCACTCTGATCGTCATCGTCTACAAACGGTTTCACGAGCGTGTAATGCACAATCCTGATTTCGTCCTTCATTCCCTCCCATAACGCAGGACTTATTTTTTTAATCGCCAGGTTCGCATTGTACGCATAGGGCAGACGCACTGCGCTCCCCGCGAAGAAAACATTGAGGAACGCCTGCTCCGCCTGTTGTAGAGGATACCGAGCCTGTTCCAAGACGCTCTTCATCCTCTCCAGCACGGTCTCATCGGGTCTGTATACCAAAACACCGGCATTAAAGCCTACAGTGAACCCCCTCTTGTCACCATACATGTCCGGCACCGCGCCAAACGACCAAGGCATATCAAATAGCTCGTCAAAATTTCTCTTCACGAGCGTATCGGCGTCGAGATAGACCGCTCGACTCGCTGGTAGGGCCCAAATATTGAGTTTTGTGTATTGATCGGCGAAGCGGTGGTAGATACCGCGCCCGCCATGGGGGGGAGGGATAAATGGTACTGGGACAGGCGTCCATCCCGCGGCACCAACGACACAGAGGGCTTCTTCGGAGATGCGGCCCGGGAGGTAGGCGAGGAGGAGGCGCGAAGCGGTTGTGTTTGCGATAGTCAGAAGAGAATGACCAAGAACTGCTGCGCCAATCGCGTAAGAGTCGCTGTAGAGCGTTGTTACCACTGCGCGTTGTAATGTCGGATCTGACGAGTACTCGATGCTTGGGACAAGTGCGGGTGGGCCCCTAATAACGATTCAGTCTTGGATAGGCGTTGTCGAGAAGCCCACTTACAGATGCTGATAGTCTACAAGGGGACTATATGGAGGCGCAAAGAGGGTTCGACGCACAACCCAGATTACAAAGATGACTGTTGCTAGACCGAGGATAAGGAAACCTGGCCATCGCGCGCGACGGCGAGAAGGCTGGCCGTGGGCGCTGGTGGGCAATGGGGTGTATATGCGATAGCGAGAAAGGAATGAAATGGAAGACATGATTGATGCGAGCAAGAAGGAAATTTATAAACTATGGCATGGTGTTCAAGACTAGTACTAAGGTGGCGTACTAGCACTATTAATAGATCATCCTCATCAGACCGCGATTGCCTTGCTTGCCGCAGTACGCAGTGCAATCATCGTTTCACGGCATTTCATCACCTGCGGTTGGAACTCAACAAGGACTAGAGCTCTTCAGCCTTCAGAAAATACGTGAGCAGGCCATTTTACCCTCTTTGAAAAGTAATATTTCTCCGATGGAGGCTTGCATGATCAGTTGCACTCCCAAGCGCAGTTCGTTGCAACATAAGTTTGCTGACCCCTGCTTCAAAATGGCCGACTTTATCGTGAGCGCTCAGGAAGATGGCTTCCATCATACCTGGGTTCAGACGACATGACCCATGTGTTCATTAACTTGGGTCTAAAGCTTACGACACGAAACTTGGCATCAAGACATCATTACAACAATACAGCCAGAGATGCAATTAGGGCGAGGTATATACTCTACATGATTCCAGGGTGTAACTACACTGCCCTCCCCTAAATACGAAATAAATTGTTTATAATGTTTAGTTCTTGCCAGCCTTGAGGATAGCAACAACGGTAGTGAGGTTGATTGCGCCCCAAGCGTTGAAGATAGCAGGGGTGAGAAGGGGGCCAATGGCGGCGAAGATGCCAACGTTGAGTTGGACGAAGATGACAGCGAGGAGGTTGACGACGAGGGTGCTGTATGACAAAGATACTTAGTGGAGGGATTGTGACAGAGCACTCCAGAACTTACCCAACAGCGGCGGCGAGAGGAGTGACGATGGAGAGGGCAGCAGGTGCAGCGACGTGAAGAACGGTAGCGAGGATGCCGTACACGAGCTATGTATGGGATAACAAATAAGCGTTACGTTGTCAATATACAATCAGACAGAAAACGTACAGCGAGGACAGAGACGAGAATGTGAGCAACGTCGACAGCAGCGAGGACCTGGCCGTTGAGTGCAAGGATTACAGCGACGGGCTGGCCAACAAGGAGCTTGACGGAGGCGGTGGCGTTCAGGAGGATAGCGCGGAGGTTGGCGATAACAGGCTTGAGGACATCAGCGTTAACAGCGGTCTGGCCGTTGACAACGGTATCTACAAGATAAGACGCATTAATAACGAAACAACACAGATAAAAGAAGAGAAACCTACTGAGCTGAGTAGTGAGGATGTGGAGCTGAGTCTGGACGTTGTTGAGGATAACAGGGAGAGACTGGAGGCTGGTGTCGCGCGAGCCCAATGGGACGCCGCTCACGACGCCCAAAAGTCCAGCGGCACCAGCGACTGCGCTCCCTACAGGAGCCGACGCATCCTCGTCACGACCAATCAGGCCACTCAATACCTCGTCATCCGTCGGAATGTATTCAGCAATGGAGATAACGGGTGCCAGCGTGTCACCAAGGTCAACGACTCCAGCAAGATCACTGACTGTGCCCTCCAAATCGGGATCCACCTCGTCGCGACCAGAAAGGTCCGCAAGGCTGCCGACGACAGGGAGATTACCCAACGTGTTCGTGCCAGTGGCAACCGACGAGGCCAACGAGCCCACGACAGGCAACGAGCCCACGACAGGGAGGCTAGCGCGATGAGAAAGGTTTACTAGGGTGACGTCAACGCCTTCGACGGTCACACCCTGGGCGACGTTGTTAGCAACGTTGTTGAGGCCCACGGCTTGTGCAACCTGGTTGGTCTGAGCAACGGGCGCAGCGGAGGTAAGGGAAGCAAAGCCAATGGCGGCGGCGAGGAAGATGTTGCGGAAGGAAGGCATTGAAAATATATCAAAGAGTGTGTGAGTTAGCGTAAGGAATGTGTGGGACGGAGAACCGCAGCTGAGAGACGAGTCGAACGAGGCCGATGAAGAGACAGTCTGCTGGCCACCAGAGTTTTATACACTTGGAAATGCTAGGGTCATAGATGATCGACAGATGTCAGAGATCCACCTACATAGGCGTTAATTGAAATTTGTGACGCCTTTCTCGGGTCGGTGTAATGACGAGCCCTTACTTAACAAGTGACAAGCGATGGGCTGTTCCTTACACCGCGCCCAGAGAGCGGTTAAGTCTCTAAGAGAAGTGTCAAGTCCAGAGTTCATGAAGCTATAGCTGATTGAGAGCATAGAAACGCTAGGTGCAAATACAAACGGTAGGTGGAGATTACCAACTTGAAGATGTTGGAAATCGATTCTGCAAGGTCGTCTGAGTTTCAATTCTACCAGCACAACAAATAGATGGCGCGTGAAATCCCCTTACCCGTTTCGCGCGTCTTCATAAATTTCGGACAAGCGATGCTCTCGCTTTCATTGATTAGCATTGGTTGCCAGGGTTCCTAATTGAGCTGTGTAGGTAGGAATGGCAAGTTAATAAAATTTCGAGTCGTTCGTGCTCTGAGATCTAGAGTCTGTGCTAGTATGACGCCCGGTGTGCCAGTGGTCAGTATACATAGTCTTGACATCATTAATAAAACGCCAGGGTTTGAATCGTCTTCGGTGAGAGTTTCGCCTCTTTGCCTGCAGCGGGATGCCTCTCAGATATTTGCAAGCTTTCACAAGACGTCTTCAATTTGACTAACTTTGTGTCTAGAAAATCTGTCTTCGAGTGTTTGGGACAAGCGTCAGAGTCACTGGACTAAAGACTACTCAGTGTTTCCAATTACAATAATACAGCCGAAGATTCTATTAGGGCGAGGTATATATTTTACATGATTCCAGAGTGCCAACTACACTATCCTTCCCTAAATACGAAATGAATTGTGTATGTTTAGTTCTTGCCAGCCTTGAGGATAGCAACAACGGCAGTGAGGTTGATTGCGCCCCAAGCGTTGAAGATGGCAGGGGTGAGGAGGGGGCCGATGGCGGCGAAGATGCCAACGTTGAGCTGGACGAAGATGACAGCGAGGAGGTTGACGACGAGGGTGCTGTATCAAAAACGTAATTAGTTTATGGATTAAAGCACAAGTGCAAGACGTACCCAACAGCAGCGACGAGAGGAGTGACAATGGAGAGAGCAGCGGGTGCAGCAACGTGGAGAACGGTAGCGAGGATGCCGTACACGAGCTATTGATAGGATGAGCGTTACATTGACAGTACAATCGGAAGAAAACGTACAGCGAGGACAGAGACGAGGATGTGGGCAACATCAACAGCAGCGAGAACCTGACCGTTGAGTGCAAGGATGACGGCGACGGGCTGGCCAACAAGGAGCTTGGCGGAGGCGGTGGCACTGATGAGGATAGCATGGAGGTTAGCGATGACAGGCTTGAGGACATCTGCATTAACAGCGGTTTGGCCGTTGACGACAGTGTCTACAAGGTAAGAGGCGTCCGCGTCAATAAGGGAACAACAGACAGAAGAAAGTAAAACATACTGAGCTGAGTAGTGAGAGTGTGGAGCTGAGTCTGGACGTTGTTAAGGATAACTGGGAGAGACTGGAGGCTTGTGTCGCGCGAGCTCAATGGGACGCCGCTCACAACGCCCAAAAGTCCAGCGGCGCCAGCGACTGCGCTTCCCACAGGAGCCGATGCATCCTCGTCGCGACCAAGGACGTTGACAGGAGTGTCATCAAGGCCAACGAGTACATCGACGTCACTGAGGACGATGCCCAGAAGACCGGTGATAGGCTCGTCGCGACCAACGACGCCCTTAACTGCGCCGGTAGCGGCTCCAACGACACCGGCAACTGCCTTGTCCACTTGGCGATGAGAAAGGTTAACTAGGGTGACGTCAACGCCCTTGACAGTCACACCCTGCGCGACGTTGTTAGCAACGTTGTTGAGGCCCACGGCTTGTACGCCCTGGTTGGTCTGGGCAACTGGGGCAGCGGAGGTAAGGGCGGCAAGGCCAACGGCGGCGGCGAGGAAGATGCTGCGGAAGGAAGGCATTGGATGTATATCAAGGAGTGTGTGGGTTAGAATAAGGAATGTGTGGGACGGAGAACCGCAGGTGAAGAGACGAATCGAACGAGGCGATGAAGAGAAGGATTGCAGGCCACCAGAGTTTTATACACCAGAAATTCTAGGGCATAAGATGATCGACGGGCAATGCACCTAGGGTCACGGAGATGTTGATCGACGGCCATGTCGACCAGAAAACTGGAGTTAATTGAAATTGTGACGCCTTTCTCGGGTCGATGTACATAATGGCGAGCAATTACTTAATAAGTGACAGCGATGGGCTGCTCCTTACACCGCGACCAGAGGGTGCCAGTGTGATCAAGGAGTGTCAGGCAAAGAATCCATGAAGCTGCAGCCGCTTGAGAGCATAGAAAAGTTAAGTGCAGTAGGTGCACAAGGTGCTTGACGGTGGTCTGAGTTTTAATTCGCGCGTCTTCCTGAATTCCGAACAAGCGATTGATCTTTTGTTGTTGGCCAGGGTACTGCCAGGGTTCCTGATCAACTTGAGTAGGTGGAAGCGAACAAGGAATAAAATTTCCACTTGTTCTCAAGGTCTGGCCCCGCCTCAGGCTAGTACTACGCCAACAGTTCACCAGATGTGGTCAGTATACGTAGGCTTAAGATGCATACTACTGTATATGTAGATTCAAGGTCACTCAGAACTGAATGCGGGCCTCTCCATTCTGTTGCATACGCTACATAGGTTCATCAAAGAATTCCATTCGACGTCCACCACCTTCGAAAAATTAATTCCCCAATTACATGTCAACCGAGGCAGCCGTGCGATGTGCGCGTTCGTCTTGGTATGTCGCGCCACAATCTTATTTGATATATACACCTAGCTGAATAAACAGTGCCAACCACTCGTCGTTAAGGCCAAGGGTTCAAACGCTCAGGTTGCCTCCTCATCTCCGATCACGGTCCAGGATGATTAAGAACAGATTAAGAACATCTTCTGCAACCACCTAAAGGAAAGGTTCTCTCGCTGATCATACGAACGACATATCGATGTCCTACTGTGTACAAAACGGATAAGTTTAAGAGAGCAAAGCGTTCAAGCTGGTACGTATACATAACTGCGTGAAAGCGAGGCAAAGAAAAGATGGTCCCCCGACTGAACGAACGATAGGGGTAATTCTCTCCACCCTGGAAGAAGCGGAGCATATACAGTGGGTGCAGAGTTCCTTCCCAGCCCAGAGTTGAGCGTGAGGCCCATAGACATGTCTGAGTCTCAAGCTGATAAACTGATATCCTTGGACCTTTGGATGAAGCGTTCGGCAGTCCGAACTGAAGGGCGGGGGAGAAAATCCAGTGCAGGTGTTTCCAGTATGGTATAGTTTCAAACGTTCGATGTCGGTGGCGTGATTATCCAACCCTGGTTGGTCCTCCTCCCCTACCACCGCCTCTGCCACGTCCGTGCCCGCGCTTTCCGCCTCCCATCCGTCCATCACCTTGGGCCTCAACAGCAACGGGAGGTTGTAGAATCCCCGGGATCTGTGTCGGCCCAGGGACGCTTGCGGAGGACGCAACAGACGCTTCCTTCTCCTTGGGGGTCTTATGTTTCTGCTGCCCAGCAGCCTTGGCGGGAGGTGCAGCAGATTGGCCTTCACCGTTAGCACCGTCCTTCGGTTCACGGCGACCACGCCCGCCTCCAACTCCGCTAAGAGCAGCTTCGAATTGGCGCGAGGCAAGTCCAATGACGGGACGAGTTCTGCGTGGAGCGGATGCAGGTGTTGACGTACCCGGCGCGCCAGAAGCAGGTGCAGACACTATAGTTGGGACTGGAGGAGCTGGAGAGGCTGCATTGGGTGCCTTAGAGGCTTGTTGTTGTTCCTGCTGAGGTTGTTTTGGCGGCTTGGGGGGACGGGGAGCTTTGGGAGGCTTTGAACTGCCCTGGTTCGCATTCGCCGGGGCTGCGGGCTGCTTCGCAGGAGTTTGTGGCTGTGGAGGCTGCTTAGTCGGCTGATTCTGCGCTGAACCTTTCTTCCCTTTCTTGCTTGAAGACGGTTCGGGGGCGGGGGCGGGTTTCGCTGCGGCTGCGGCTCCTTTCTTCTTGGTATCGGCTCGAGGAGGAGGCGCAAGGATAGAAGGGTTGTAGTGTGCGTGAGAACGAAGAATGGCTTCTTTGTCTTTCTGGGCGGTCTTTTCTGCTTTAAGTGCCTCAAGGAGCGGCGTAGATTTGGGAGCGGGTGGAGGTTGGGCAGCAGCAACTAGCAAAGAATAAGGAAAGGAAACCAAATAAGGAAGAAAAACTTACGAAGAGCTTCTAGCGTAAGTGGTTCAGCATTCTCAGCAGCTTTCAAGGATGCAATGAAAGAAATATAGTCTTCATCTGCTACGTTGTTCGTATCAACGGCCTTTGAAGAGACCGACATCACGCACCTTTTTCGATAGTCGCATTGCGTGCATCCACCTTCTTTTTCTCGGAGGGCACCTTCTGGTACGGTGCAAATTCTACAACAGCCTGGTACTCATTACCTATTCATAATCCAATCTAATCAGTCCAACAAAGTCCTCTTCACATCATTATGCCGACTTACCAGCTTTGTCACGAAATAAATGACCATCATATTCCCTCCCAAACGCTGTCAGCAACTCTTCGGTCTTGAACGCGATATAGGCGCGTGATGGGATATTCTCCTTATTTACCCTACACCACACGCATCGCATATCAGGACTCGACACAAACTCTCGAATCACGATGCACACACCGTTTCTTGAGCTTTCCAGGATAGTAAATCTTCCACGACGCAGTCTCATCAGTAACCCAAGGCGCAACGCTGCCCCAAAAGACGTCTTCAGGAAGGTTGGGGGGTAAGCGTCGCACAACAGTCTTCAGCCGCTCGGTTCCTGGGTGGGGTTTATCTGCCGCTTCTCGTCTTTTATCTTTCTTGGACTTGGATTTAGGTGCTTGCGTCGCCGTCGACATCGCTGTCGGCTACGCTTGACTCAATCTGGGATTGCTGTTCGGGAAACGGACTTGAAATTCAGGCGGAGATTGAATAATGGTTACTAAAGCAATTTTTTTCTCTTCGCAATATCCGTCCAGGTATCGTCTCTACTACTTCCACCGTCTCCTCAATATTCAATAGTGGTCGTCTTGTGAGTCTCATTCTGTTTTGTTTCCGAGCTACTATTTCCTATCCATATGATGAACACAAAATCACATTCAAGCTCAACAGTCTTAGGGAGAGATCCCCCTGCTGACCCAACTTCTGCAATGCTGAACTTCTTTATATTTTAAACAATCTTCTATCTGGAACCGAATGCTGATTTATTTTCAGAGATCCTCTTTACTGTGCTTCGTGGTCGGCGTTGTGCGGCCGTATAACATGTCGATTTATTTTCTATGAATACCAAATTGCTTGAACCATTGCCCCCATCCGAAAATGTCTTTCTGTCATTAAGGCCAGCGAATATAACATCGGTGTTCTATGCGTGTTCTACACTTTTGATCATTGACTATGTCTGGATTTAAACATCAATGGACCTACGGGAAGAGGCGGATCCACGGTCCAACCCTTATCAGATTTGCTTAGCGTATAGTTCGTAGGGGAGACCGAGGAGATGGGATGTGCAATCGTGTCAATTGTATAGATGATTTGGGTAGTCCAGGTCAGCAGACGCAATCATTTAGAGTGTCGTCACTCTATTTTTTCCCAACAGAGGTGTCCAGTCGCATTTCAAACTTGGAATCCGTCAATATGTCCAGATTTATCTTCAGCCTTGTGTGAGTTATGTCTCATCTGGGTCCAGAACGAATCATGAACGCCACAAGGTGCTGGTCTAGGACTGACGGTAGTAAGAGCCGTAAGTAATTCTCTAGTCTAGTGGATGTCTCGTCATTTCACTTTTTTTCCCACCCAAAATTCAGAGCGGTCACCGTCCCATTTAAAGTTGGGATTCTTTCTTTCTTCCGTCGATAAACTGCACGTTGGCTCAGTGTGTCGCGAAGAGACAAGAAGATCCACTGAGGAAGAGGCGAGTTCTTACCATGCTAGACTAGCACGTAAGCCATCAAAGGCCCATGCTGCTGGCCGTAAAAAATCTGGGCTATATAAGAGCCGTAATTGAATGTATGTTTCTCTAGTCGTTTACTTAGTGACAATCGATGATCTTTATACCCCATTTGCAGATGATATTCCTACGCCCGTGTGTACTTGACTTCGCCATGACGAAAATCGCTTCCTTGTACTGACTTCTAGTGAGATGGACAGAACCTGCCATGGCTATCTGTGGACAGGTATTCTTTTCGTTAGCTATAAATCGCCCCCCGTGGACGATGGGTATCGAAGTCCTCAAGAGCACAACCGACATAACACCAACCGCTCTTACAACTATGTGCTTCATGCGCTTTCTCTACAACCAGTACTCGTGCGATCATCAGATATTAACCAAGCGAGAAAAGGTGATGACTTACTTTGACTTGTTGTCCTGTGTCGATTTCTAAAGAAAAGAAATGTTTAGGCCGACTGCAAGCATACAACTTGTATCAGCAGTAGCTGGCATACGAAAGGGCCACACGATTGTTTCAACACTTGCCCGCGGTTGTGAGCCCTCTCGGTGTCTGGGTACATGGTTACATCTCTCACCTGTCTATAGCATCATGGAAGAGGTGCCTTTCATAACTAACATCAGTGGCACGCGGTGCCCGCCATGTATCTACGGCACCCGATAGTTCGATGATGGCCAACAAAAATTTGAAGAGAGGGATGAAGAAGGTCCGAAATTTCAAAGCGGAGTGTTTTAAACTACATACCTTACTTTGTAGTTTTCGCACCTCTATCCTGCGTGAAGGCTAACGATTGTACAATTCAGCTGAGCAGCGAGAAATAATTCAAATAATGTAGTGATAAAGGGTATGCGTTAAGTTATTAATGATGTCCTACCTCCAGAAATACGTAGGATATATACGAGGGTATGCGTACTTAGTCCGTCCAACACCATACTTTGATATTCTATTTGCTCTTTCGCGCGTATTTGCTGCTTTCTCGGATCCGTTTTCCATATGTCCAAAAGAGCCACGGTCTGAGACAGACATCAGTTGGTGAAATAAGTGAAAAAGAAAAGAGACCTACGCAGGACATCCAAGAAGAATGGACACGCCAGCTAGAATCGTACTTCCTTTCCCATAACCTAGCGCATTGAACATAGCTGGCGCAAATAATGGGAAACCGAAACCTGCGAGGGAACGCACACATGCGACACCAGCGAGAGCTGTATGAAAGTATGAGTGGCTAGGACAAAGCATCACCGAAATTATATTGCCTACCGGAAGCGGCGTGAAGTGCAAAAGTGTCGACGATGTACGTCTGTATTGACATGAATAGAAGCAGCATTCCAGCACCAATTAGTGCAATTCCCTGTAGAAAAAAAGAGCTCAGTTAATGCGCTATGAAGCATAGGGAGTTGCTCGACGCTTACAATGTCTACAGCAATCCAATGAAGCTTTTTCTCTGCAGCCCAACCCGCGAGCAGAAGTCCTACTGGAAGGACAAATGTACCGGGAACCATAGGTGCTGCAGAAAATCAGTTTTCGTATCCGTCGTTCTGAAGAAAAGAGCTTACGCAGGCGGAACTCTGGCTCTCCAACCCCATTGTTCCTGTTCTTGAAATAAACGTATATCTTGTCCATAGCGCGTGCGTTGATCTGGGATACAAGCGATCCAATACCGAGCGCAATGTAGTGCAGACCAGCAATATCGGTCTTCTCCCTATACACGCCCTCAAAGATCGAGGGCATGTTGGTCAGGAACACTGTTTTCGTGAGGTGAGATAAAAGGAATCTAGAAGGCGAAGAAACGTACGGTAGAATATCCCGTAGATGAATGCCATGTATGTACCAAGCAACAGTACAATATACTCCTGTGAGAATATGACGAAGGGCCGAACAAGAGCTTTGGTAATGAGTTGGCCCCAGCTGAAGAAGCGGTGAGACCAAGGTATCTGTTTTCAAATACAGTATGCCTGACCTTAGCTTTCCTTGTTTTTCAAATACGGTGTACACCTTTGTGGATTGTGCCTTTTCTGGATCCATTGTCTGGAGGATGGCTTTCGCTTTGCGTTCCAAGAGTACCGGAGCAAAGGCTACACCGCCGTCAGTCACCAGAGTCGTAAATCCAGAATAATGTTCCTACTTTCTTGAAGATAAAATAGACCCAATAATTGAACAGCGGCATCAGCGATAGTAGTCGACCAGAACTAAATATATGTCAGTTCTAAGTTCGCGGGGTCTGAAAATGCATCGACATACCACCCAGCGCCAAGTCGAACGTTCAGCAATCCTAACCAACAGTAAGTCACTCAAATAACCGTCATATTGTCAAGTTCCTTGCTCACCATGCGCCACAAACGGGTCCTAAGACAGGTCCAAGCAACGGTGCTAAAGTGTAAATGGCCATCGCTTGACCACGTTGTTCAGGGCGCCAGACATCTCCAAGGACACCACCACCAATCTGTTAGAGAGATTGATCAGATAAACAAGGGTGTATGTGCAAAAGAAATGAATGTACAGCAAGCGGGGCACTACCACCCAAACCAGAGAGGAATCTAAACGCGATGAATTGTCCTTTATTTTTTGAAAAACCGCACGCCAGGTTCCAGACTTTGGAACTCATGAGAACTCGTGGAGAAGACGTAAAGCTTGCTGTTGACGTACCGAGATAGAAGAGATTGGCTAACTGAAGCACTCGCGACCTTCCATACACTTCGCTCAGGGGCCCTAAAACCTGGACAGGATCATCAACACATGAGATTTATGGCGAATTGGAGTGGTACTTACAAGAGGTCCGACGGCTTTCGAAGCGGATGGTTAGAAAATGGTTTCAACTACACAGCACATAGAGCACTCACCATATCCCAGAACAAACACTGAAGTCATCATAGCGATAATCACGCTGCTTGTAACTCCAAAATCAGTCGCCACACTCAGCGCTGCAGGGGCGATCATCGACGAGGATACGGGTGAAATGAAGGTGAACGAGGATACAACTATCGTTGCTGCCCATTTTCTGGAATATTTCCAACTTGTAACCATTATCAGCAAACGCTTATTGTGTTTTAGACTGACATATACATACTTCTTAGGATTAGCTGGGTCGTCTGGACCCTCCCAGTCGACGATGATGTCGCCACTTGATGCCTCTTGTGGTGTCGCAACAGTTGGCGAAGAATCAGCAGCCTTTTCGCCATGTGCCGTACTCGGCTTGCTCCCCTCCTCGCTGCCAGGCATCGTGGGTGGTTAAAGGGAAAATAAAAAGCTTCATCGAAGTTCCGTTTTGACTTTTTTATCAGTACGGTTCGATACCCGTTGATCATGTATAATGACTCCGCTGACACTCAGCCCATGACTGGCTCGGCGAGTTCTCCGTGATAGGCGATGGTCTCTCCCAAGTCTCAACACCAACTCTTTGTGCAACTTCGATGTTCACCGCATCTCACTGCTATTATTGCATATGACAACCCCATGGTGTTTCTAATAGCCACAAAATAGCCCCAGCTTTTAGTAAATGTATTTTCATATTTTAATCAAAGTGTCATATTGATTTGCGCCCTCTAACAACACAAAACGTTATAGCAAGCTACCGCTCGACAGACCGCATGAATTCAGTACTTAAGCTTTAAGGCTGAGCTTTGTGGATGAATCTGCAGCGCTACAACTTTAGCGCCAGCCGCGCATCGGACTTGACTTGGCGCCCCTAACCCTCTGCAACTTACGTAAGTACACGCTGTGCTGTTGACCATCACCTTCAGAACAACAACTGGTCCAGTTTTCGTGGCCAGAAATCCTCTTTCCGACCTTTGTCATTCTCTTTCGCTAGAACACGATGCCAGCAACGCGATCGAAACGTTCCAAGAAAGCCGCACCTGCAAAGTCCAAACCGGAACCCGAAGCAGCCCCAGTTTCCGAACAACAAGAAAGCGTGCAAGGGGAAGAGGAACAACCGAGTTCTGTTATGGCAGTAGAGGAAGTTGCAGAGCCGCCTGTAGCACCAGAGGTGGCGATGGAAGTGACGGAGGAAGAAGGAGCAGGAAAGGAAGGTGAACAGGTGGATGGTGACAAGGAAGACTCAGAGCCAACGAAGCGTTTAACGATGGATGAGCGCAAAGCAAAGATGGAGGCGTTACGGAAAAAAATTGTGCGTAATTGAATTTGCCCTTCAAAGGCTTTCAAGCTCGAAACTTATTTTCGTCCCTTCACAGGCCAACTCTGCTCGACTTAATCGCGCCTCTCTCGTAGAGGAGTCCGCCAAAGCAAAGTTAACAGCACGCGAAGCTGCTCGGCTAGAGAGACAACGGAAGTTGGCTGAAACCCTACGTGCAGCTGCCGATGCAGAAGAGGAGGGCGTCGATGTCGAACGCGCGAAGAATTGGGAGTGGACAATAGAGGAGAATGACAACTGGGAGAAGAAGCTGCAACGCAAGGCGCGTCGCGCTGACTTCGCCTTTCACGGTGTGTACAACCGTCATTCTCGAGACCTCGCCCCTAACGGCTATCCACAGATGACGCTCATGCTGCGAGAAAAAGATATAAGAAGGACATAGATCACATCAAGCCAGATTTAGTGGCGTATAATAAGCAAAAGGAGATGGCTCTCGGTCTAGCACCGGGAACACTGGTGGCCTTCGATCCTCAAGCTGGATCATCACAGGTCTATCCCGTTTTATTTCTTGTTCTCATGCACTTGCTCACAATTCCTATAGCTCGTGCCAATTAGCCAGGAACAACAGCAGCTGGCAGCGGCAAATCTATATCGCGACGCCAACACTCTCATCTATGGTGATAGTAAACCTTCTGAGGAAGATATCGACCGAGTGGTCGGGAAGATCAATCAAGAGTTCGTTCATTGCTCTATAATTGTAAATTTGGGAGATGCTGACGTATCTTTTAATGAAGTATCGACAAGAAAAAATCATTCTCGAGGAAGAGGCCCAACGAGGACGTTGGCGATATTACATACATCAACGAACACAATCGGGTGTTCAACAAGAAGGTCAGTTCATGGCAGTTCTGGTGTGCAAATTTGATTATAACTGCGTAACTCTAGATTGCACGATACTACGACAAGTACACAGCGGAGATCCGCGCGAGTTTCGAGCGTGGCACTGCGTTGTAATCCTCGTTGTGGCCTATGTCCTAAGTGTCTTAAGACATCGAGGGCTAGTTTACTTGTAATTTATTGTTGTGTAGACTTGTACGTTATGCTAATCATCGGAAGCCAGTTAGGCGCTCAAGACTCAAGAGGAAATTTGAATATTGCTTCAAGCTAGAGCGCATCTTTGCTGAAAATATGTACAACCTCAAGGATTTGGATGGTAGGAGCTTTCTTCGCTTTTTTTTCATTTAACTCGTATATGTCGTAGCAGTATTATAGCGAAATCCCTAGAACTACCTGATTCACCCCTCCTTTCTCCTAGTAGGACCCATATTTCGCTGCTCTAAGAACCTCCTAAACATCTGTCGCTTGATACCTCCGTGCTCTGCCTTTCTTCGATTCTGATCCAACACAATGCCGTCCTCGGGAATACTATCAATGAGTACGTTCAGGTGTTTGTACATAGCGTCATCCTTCACTTCGACCGAGTGGTCATTTGCGCTGTCCTCTTCGTCTGTCTCGCTGGGCGCCTTTTCATTCATGTCGGTAGTGTCTGAACCGGTTTCCAGAGACGAATCGCCCGGCATCTGGGTGTACTCTCCGAGAGGAAGGAGGATGGAGAGCGCAAGATCATACGGTTTGATCGTCGTTGTCGAGAAAGTGTGTTTAACGATATAAGATTCCGGAATGTTACACATGAGCATTGCGAGGGCAACGGGGAGATGCAGGGAGTAGTAGGCCGTTTTGTATGTGGCGCTGAGACGATTTCGTTCCGAGGGTCCCAAATTGGTAATATCTTGAGGAGCGATGAGGGAGTCGATAAGCTGGCCCATTTCGGTTTTGTAAGTGAAGTCGAGGAAGAGATTCATGAGGTCGACGTATCGAGGATGAGAATGAAAATGTGTGTGAATGAGACTATAGATTGCAGAGTAGAGCATGGCGCCGTCGTTAATTGCTACCATACCCACGGTAAGATGGTTCTGAGTAGAAGGGCTGGAGGCGGTGGGTGACTTGGTGATAGTGGGTGCGCTAGTAAGATACCAGCTATTATTGCCTCGGCGAGCCCTCGACGTATCCATAATTTCATCAGAGACAAGAAAGTAACCGTTGAGCTAAAGGATGAAAATTGAGTTGAAAGAAAACTCGCGACTAGAACAAATGCAGCATACCAGTTCAACGCTCCACCCCAAGACTGCCGCGTCAAAGTATTCCTCCTTCGACAATGGCCGTCCTTTCAAAATTTCTACGGTATCGGTGACCGATACGCCAGGATTAAGTTTCCTAGTACGTAAGTTATACACAAGATTCTGTTCAGGAGTACAATACATTAGTAGGGTGAACGTTAAAATGTCAGACAAACTAAACCTACAGCACGATACCACTCGACGGCCTCAAGAGGAAGCCCTTCCTTCCTGCATTTTTGGAGCAGTTCTTCGCAAATGGTGTCGAAAACATCCTCGAATCTTGCGTAACGGTCAACCTCAGAGACTGGAGGGTCAATAGTAGGATCTATCGAAGTAGATGCTATCTCTTGACAGAGCTTTGAGACTTTCTGGCAGGGTTTAAGTCGAAGTCTCTCTCGAATGACCTTGCAGAAGCCCATAGTGTCAGAAGGCTTTGAAGTGTGTGTAGTGAGAAAAGCGGTGGAACTGGAATATTCGTTATCTTTCGGAATTGTGGCTTAAATAGAAACGTGTTTAACCGTCGGCGACGAACCGAGTAGTTAGTTTATGAGAACTTGGAAATGAACGTGTTGAATGTTCTCTCCGGTAAGATAATAAGTACTGGATATTTCTGCAATATACAGCAATCGGAATTTGAAATACGTATTGACAGATTATATAGATGGCTTGCCGGAAGCGAAAATTCTGGCGAATAGGACGTGACTGGGAAGGAAGGAAGGAAGGAAGGAAGATAACCGGCAGCGGTCCACGCATGAACAAGCCAGGTTCCGCAACCGAACGCGCGCAGTCGCGTATCCACCGTGACAAGGTTGAACGTTGTTTCCTCATTGGCAGTCGATACAATGTGGCCATGGCGCTGCTGTCTCCCCTCGCACAAGTAAGAGAACAATGATGTCAAGAGGAAGGTATATTGAACCGGCCCGGACCGCCGCGCCCGTAGTAAACTCGGGTTTGCTAACAAAAGTTTTTAGACACGCTCAGAAGATGTGGGACAGTCATGATTAAGAACTCTCACCCAGTAGATGCGCGTACTCCCCTCCTCTCTGGAGTAGAGGCAGCGCGCACTCAAGGTCCCTTTGAACGTACTGGGAATCTTGATGATGGAACGATTGAAGCTCCTTTGGATCGCTGGCAAAGCAAACATCTAGCTCAACTGCTCTATATATCCCATTTCCTTTCTACATGGAACTCTCGTCTATTCCAGTTTGGGGCCATCTTGTTTGTGGCGTCAATTTTTACAGGTACACTCTTACCTACATCTGCATATGCTTTGGCAAGCGCTGCGGCTGCTATTGTTTTTTCTCCCATGGTTGGCAATTACATCGATAGCACAAACCGTTTGTGGGTAGCCAGACTTTCTATCAGTATGTTACTATGCGCTCCTTAAAAACGTGGTCTAAACTCATTTCTATGACAGTTATGCAACGATTTTCGGTTGCCATATCTTGTGCCGGTTTCTGGATCTTGAAAACGTATTCCCTGTCCTCAAATCTGAAGTCCATTATTCTCGTTACCTTGACTTTCTTGGCGTGTGTGGAAAAACTCGGTTCCGTGATGAATACAGTCGCCGTTGAAAAAGATTGGGTACGCCTCACCTTTTTGTCAACTCTACCTCTTCATTGAATTCATCACTCAGGTCGTTGTAATGGCTAATAATACACCCCTTGATCTTGCAGGTTCGCTACACTGCTCCATGACTTCAGAGAAAAATGAAGACTTACTCCGTCCTTAGTTCTCAATTCCCAAATGCGACGGATTGACCTTTTTTGCAAGCTAATGGGCCCACTTATCATAGCCCTTATTGATGGAATTTCGACGCAGATTGCGATACTGAGTACTCTGGGGCTAACTTTATTGTCAGTGGGCGTTGAATACTGGTCGATTGCACGCGTTCGTCATTCTGTCTGAAAATACAGTCGCGTTCCTGAAACCATCACCTCATCTAGGTCTACAAGAGAGTCCCCGCGCTTCATGTTGAAAAGAGAACATCTGCTGATATGTCAGGAAGCCTATCTACTTCACCCAGGCCTCTATCGCGATCTTTACTATCTTGGATCCAGCCTACTTTACGGGCCCTCAGGTTCTACTCACATCATCCGGCGTTCAGACCCTCGTTTGCTCTATCTATCCTTTACTTCACCGTCCTGTCTTTTTCCGGGCAGATGGTCACATATCTCCTCGCCGTCGGTTATACATCAGCCCACATAGGCATTGTCCGGACGGCGTCAGTTCTGTTCGAGATGTCCGCAACATGGATTGCCCCCAGGCTCATGAATAGGCTTAGCCCGTTAAGGGCAGCGATGTGGTTCCTTAGCTGGCAAATCATCTGCCTCGCAATAGGAACGTCGTTATTTTTGGGCTCACCAGTGCCCTTCGTTGCTGCCTCCGGGTTGGTCGGAGGAGTTATTGCGAGTCGGGTTGGCCTTTGGGGCTTCGATCTGAGTGTCCAGATTATCGTACAAGAGGTAAGGTCGCACTCCATGCACACGCCTGTCTTTTTATTCATCGTTTCTCTGCAGGAAGTAGAGCCCGAATTCCGCGGGACCTTTTCCTCGATTGAAGCTTCGGTCCAGAATTTCTTCTCCCTAGGCTCCTACGCATCCACCATGGTGTTTTCACGGCCAGAGCAGTTCCGATACCCCGTGGTTCTGAGTATCATTGCAGTTGTGCTCTCAGGGCAATTGTACGCTAGGTTTTTGAGACAGAGGCGTGGACATCTGTTTCATACCTCGAAGTTGATATGTCTTAAACAAGTGGTGCAGCCAGAGGATGACTCCAGAGAAGACTGATGATACTGATGATGCTATCCTATGTTATGTATTCCGTTCGTATTTGTTTTTCTTCCTCGCATATTTACATGATGGATTCGGAATGTCTTTTAGAATATTAAAAATTTACAGGAGATCGTGGATGAAAGATTCAGTGTAAAAAGCCAACGTCGCGCCAATACGAAACCCAACGCCTGACATCCTCATCGCCGATATGTGGCAAATTATCAGATTGCATGAAGCGGCTGCCAAGCTGAACCTGCTCCGTCAATAAGTTAGGAAGTCCACCCGCTTCATCTTGTAATCGACTGGCACACTGAACCTGCTCTGTCAATAAGCTGGAAGCCCACCTGCCTCATCTTGTGGTCCAGGTGTAGTGGACTCTTGGGGGTAGCGGCGGTAGGACTCCAGCAGCTTGGCCGCAGGCTAACGGACTCCGTCGTGCGTTAAAATCAAACCACTAACTATAGTTGACCAGGTCTCTGGAGTTGGGTTCTCAGCACGTTCTTCAACCATCGCAAGCCAATCACCGATATTGACAAGCTTGAGGGCGTGGCCTAGAATCTCAGAGTTCGCCTTCTTAAAACTACCCATGATGATATCATGCTGTACTGGACGCGGGTGGACTAGGGATGTAGGGGTGTTCATTGCGACATCGACAATGGTAGCTGAAATAGCATCCTCGCCAAGCCAAGATGCCAATTGTGTCGAAGAGTGAGTATTTGATCAGTAAGATAGTTTAAGAAACGAATCCCAGGTACAGTAGGTAAAGCCCCAAGTGAAACGCTTGATTTTATCATGATAGGTAGCCATTCGTTAGGTGGCCTTGAATGCATGAACCCTTGGGTCGTCCACCACTGATCTGGCCTGTGTCTTGCAGTAGCATCCAGTAAGCAGAACGATCACATCAGAGTTGGTAGACGCCTCCGCCTCTTTCGCCAATTCCTGTTGCGAAGAGCTCTAAAATTTCATCTGGGTATCATACGTGAAAGGGCTCACTTCCTTTGAATCCTACCCAGGAAACGTCTTCGGATATCGATGTAACTCTGATAGCCAAATCATTCACAAAACGTGCTTGGAACGAACTACTACACTGTGTCACATATGTACATGATCACAGTTGGAGATAAAGGCATCAATTTGAATGTTGCCGCCTATATATTCTTCTATCAAGCTCTATGAGCCCTACATACGATTCTTAAATTTGACCGCGCTCCTCCAAAATATCGGTAGCGTGCTGCTTCGCTTCCTGAGATACATTCGGATCTGAATTCAATGTAAGCATTCACTGATGCAAGGACCACTGGGATTCTTACTCTTGCGAGTCGCCTTATATCCACCGAGCTGCTGCTGAGAGAGCTCAGAAGGATCAACGTCAGCCGTACCAGCGCTTTTGGCCGGCTGGTCAGGAGACTGGCTATACTCGTCCAAAATGTCCTTGGAGTGCTGTTTGGCACCCTCGGACACGCGAGGGTCTGGAGATAAATAAGGATATATACTTATCAAAGGATGGATAGTGATAGATACTGTTCGCAGTGGCTTTGTGGCCTCCGAGCTGGCGCTGAGAGAGATCGCTTTCCTCTGTTTGAAGGTAGAAATCATAAGCTTAGTGTGCCAGATCAAAAGTTCAGAAAGGACACGCACGCATATTGCGAAAAATCTAAGTTGCTGTGGTGATGGTAGATTGGGTTGATAGTGTAGATTCGCGAGTCCTAGAAAGGTTTACCATTATATATACGTAAAATGAACGAGGCGTCATCGCATGTCATGGCTCGTAAAGCCTTTCATAAATGACATAGGCGCACCTAATGATTCACAAGTGTTTGAAACAAGTTCAGGTTGGGATCAAATCATAAATGGATCATACAACGACCTGCGAATAAACCGCGCAGTAAATGCAGAGGTGGTCGCGATCTAAGAGCAAGTTGGGGTGACGTTTCGTCATCGTGTTTAATGACTCGATCCTCAAGCGTGTTTGAACATCGACGTCACATGCGGGTAGCAGCTCAGGCTGCGCATTCTATAGGTCGTGCATGTCAAATACAATCCGCTGGACGTGGTCAGCTTTGCGCCCTGTATGCTTTAAGAATCCTAAATAATCGAGCTCCTGCATCGCTCGCATGAACCGCGCCTGTAGCTCCAATTGCCATCTCTCCACATCGTCCTCGGTTTCGGTATCCTTTTCCACAACTTTAGCTTTGCCCTTTCCCCCACGCTTCTTAGGTGAAGATGGTCTGGACTTCGCTTGTACCTGCTTTCCAAGTTCTTCTTTCTGCGTCTCTAGCTCTAGTTGGAACGAAGTGAACCAGTCGTAAATGTTGATCATCTTGCCGCTATCCAGGTAACGGTGAAAAAGAATGCTTGTGTCAGGAAGCTCCCATAACGGCGGATCGCCTTGCTCTTTGTCCTTATCATCGCTAGAGGCCGCAAAGTCGCGCGGGTATAGTAAACCAGCAACAACGGTCGCTCGCATGGAGGGATTAATTAACTAGATAACCCGTCAATTGAATAGATAAATCAATATGTCATGAATGCATGCGTACATCAACAGGGAATGGTGATGCACCAGTATACCAGATATCCCACAGAGGTAAATCATCCAAAGGTATCAAGATTTCACTAATGCGTTATCAGAAAGGTTGTCAAGAAGCACGTAAAGGCATACTTTAGATACTGGACGAGCCAGTCACTGAAATTGGCGGACACTTGAACCCTAGTTCCCGTCACATCGTTGTCATCCTGCCGTGGCAATGCATTGATCGCCAGTACCAACTGAGTACGAGCCTCATCTTCGCTAGACCGGACTTGAGGCGGCATGGTATTGAAAAAGATGTGGATACTCTCAAGGAGTCTTGCCAGTTGTGTCACTTTGAGCTTTCTATGTGTTTCATCAGAATGGAGAATAGGCCATAACGCAAGCACTGCTCACCTAACAATAATTCCCAAGAATTTGAGATCAGACTTTAAGGCGCCTCTGCCTTGCAAGACACGTATCATCACGTCTATAATCCCATGGCCCCAATCTAAACCCTTGTATCCCTCGTTCGTCACGAAGTCCTGGACTAGGCTGAGGATTCCGAAGCCGATACGCATACGACGCGCTCGAGAGTAGACAGAAGCTCGTGCGCGGTTTGTTCCGTCGATGATAGATGATAGCTCTACATCCGTATTGGATGCGCTGTTGGGCGCTTCGGCCAACTTTAAGCGAGCTAAAACTGCTCTGACGAATGGAAGGGAAGTAGGTTTTGCTAAAAGTTCAAAAGACGGAGTCGACTTGACGAGGAGAGTTAATGACTCCCCACAGAAATGTTTTAAATGGACGATCTATATATCCATGATTAATCTGCGTATTAATTTCTGTTGAAGGAATCCACTTACATGCAAAATATTTAGAAGGGCATCGATGGATGAGTTATGTCGGTTATAATAATCCTTCAGATACGCCAACACGGTAGGTCCAATGATAAGGTCGGGTTCAAAATGCGAGTCAAAGAAAGTCTGTCCAAAAAGTGAGCACGATTTGGCCGCAGCCAGGGATGAGGCGTTGACCTTATGTAACACTTCCTCCAAAACTTTTTCTCCAGATGGAATGCTGTAGTTTGAAATGCGAAGTAGAGCCAGGATGGACCGTGGGTAGGCAGTGTGAAGGAAGGATGGCGGTGAGGGAGATGAAAACGCGAGCAAAAAGACGAGGGGTAGACGCGGAACATAGAGACTTTAAGAAGTGCCTCTCAGCTGAAGAAGCAAGACATCTGAATGAAACTCACCTAGATATCGTGAATATGTCCTTTACGACCGTAATATCCAGCTGCTCAAAATCATGCAATACGACGACAAGCTTTGGTTGGTCCTTTTCTGTACTGTCTTGGAAAGTATCAACATAGCAGGGAAACGTTTTGAGCATTGTACGCACCAAGAGAGGCACATATAGCAGAGTACCAGGCCAAAAGCATTTCTATATCATAATTGACTAAGGAGACAGCGGACCTTCCCTTGACTAAATGTCACCATAAACCAAATATTAACGACCGAACGTTGCCATAGTGTTACGATGAACCACACACCTTTCTCCAGTAGGTGTGGTCGATCTACAAAGCCAGAAATCAAAGTCTTCATGGCGGAAGTCAAGGTAACGCAGTCGTTTGGATACAGATGGGAGGTAAAGGCGATGTCGTTGGCTGCATCATCAAGGTCGAACGAGTCGGTACGAGACACAATCTCATCTAAAAGAGCAGAACTGGAAGACGGATCTAAAGAGACCGGAATTTCATCGATTTCTGGATTTCACAAGTGGATATAGCTCAAACCTTTTATTGCGATGACCGGTATTTCGGGATACGGAAGGTGTGGTAGGGTATCGTTGTATGAACCACGAATCTCATGTTCGACTTCTGATACAATTGGAACGTATATTTTGCGCATAATATCCTGGAGTGGCGATTCAACCGCATATTTCTCAAATGCAACATGAATTTGGAATCATTACCGTTACCCGTTCTAAACATGATCTCCAGGCCTTTGTATACGCATCAATGCGCAGCGCTTCTCCCTCAGGAAGGTCATAATCACAGTCAAGTGGTTTCGGAAACGGGATATTGCCCCCTTCGTCGTCTTCGTCTTCGGCTATAGACCTTCGTCATTTGAAACATGAGACTTGACGGAAGATTTTCGCAAACCTGTAAATGGAACATAAAAAGTCGCCTGCGAGCGTCAGGTGATGGTATCGTAGCTTTTTCAGGACTTACGTGGTTCAGATCGTCGAGATTTGCATCGGTCATGATTTACAAGGAAGCTTGAAGAGCAATGAAGGGGGAACGAAATCGCCGGCCCTCAAGCAAAACACCAAACATGATCACGTTTTCACTCTCTCAACAATTGAACAAACTCGTATCGATATCAATATCACATTGCCGGCATGAGGTTTCACACGAGGCAGGCTTTGCTGACTTGGAGTTGCCATTCAGTCGTTAAGTAAACCCTGATCACTACCTCGAGCAGCGAGCTTCCAATGAAAAGAAAGCGAGTTGAATTGCAGGCCCTGACTTTTCTTACCTCGCTGACAATGCTACAATATAGCGTAAAAGCTGATACACCGCCATGGGAGACATGGAAATTGGACAAGGTATTTTTGCAGAATTTAGCGGATTACAACGCCAAGCATCCGGAGTCCACGTTAGATCGTGTCCTTGATAGCGTGAAATATGGCCTTGAAAACCACCAACCGCTCTTTATCTTGATTCCAGACTCGCCGTTTCCCGCTCGTGGTTTAATTGGTGCACTAGCGCATCTTATCAAGCTCGGAATTGTACGTCAGTTGTACTTTGAGTAAGGAGCGTTGAATGATCAAGATGTAGACTGTGCATAGAGCCCAAGCTTGCGTTCGCGAATTTGCAGATCAGGTTGTTGCCTGGGTTATAGATGTAAAATCTGCGTTTTCGTCGAATGCCAGTGGTCACTTCACTTGGACAACGTGGAAAAATCTTCAAAAAATGCGGTTTGTCGCTATCAATCCAAATGACCGCAACATATTAATCGCATCTCCAGCGACCTGGTCGAAGAGATCTGTCTTTGGGCAAGTGCAAGATTGGTATGTTTTAAACGCTCACAGATTTATCCGTCTTCTTGACCATATCTTCTAGACAGACAGACGGTGGAATCGGATAGGGAATGGCATAATGATTGCCAATGAGATTGAAGAATTCAATGCCAGGATTAACGAGGCGAAAGGGCTCTTCATTGTAAGTTCGTTTTCTTAAGGCACTTTTCGTAGACATCATGATCTATCACAGGACCTCACTCTCATCAATCTTTCGGGAGGATTGGATGCTATCATCGGCGGCTTATGGATCCTTCTGCAGCGCCAAGATACCATCACGAAGGAGATAGAGAGAATTAGGGATGAACAAAGACGGCAGTTTGTAAGGCCATTTCGGAACCCTCACATGGCATGAAATTGACTCAACCTTTTTCTCCTGACTCAAGACAATCATTATCGATGCAATGGAGGCACAGAGACAAACAGAAGCAAGACGGTTGTTTCTAAACCAAAATCTCTCCCCCAGAGTCGTCACGAACCCAATGTACGATCAGCAAGGCAAGCTACCTTGTGACGAAGACACTCGAACGCAAGTTTTGGAAGACATCCGTATCTGGATAAATGACATGTCTCCCGATTCACCCAACTTCCTTTGGCTTACTGGAGACCCGGGATGCGGAAAATCCGCCATCACGGCCTCAGTCGCTCGTGAATGCAAAGATAGAAATGTCCTTTGGGCCCAATACTTCATAAACCGAAACAACATCGAAACTACGGACCCCAACTCCTATTTTCCTTCCATTGCTCGACAATTTGCAGACCACTCGACGGATGTTGAAGTTTCTATCCACGATTCCCTAAAACTAAAACCATCGCTCATGGATCGCATATCCCCTGAACAAGCTGTCGAACTTTTCGTGGATGCGATAGGTGTTGCATCGAAGCTGTATCCAGATCGACCTGTCGTCGTTGTAATCGACGGCCTGGACGAGACTGACAGAACCCGTCTCAAAGATACAGCCACTATATTTGCACAGCTATTCCAACACCTTGCGCCTCATCGAAACGCAAAAGTGGTGGTATCAAGTCGTACAGAGGACGATATTCGCAATCCTTTTGCTCGTAACATGGACGATATGCATGTTAAACATATTCATTTGGACATAGCGGCTCAGTCTTCTATCGACGACGTGTCTGCCTTTCTCCGGAGGAAGATGGCTTCCATCGTCGAGGAAAATGATCTTAACTGGGAAGAATGGCCCGGGGAAAAACGGATGGAGAGCCTTACTACCCGGGCTTCTGGTTTGTTCATATGGGCCGTTACCACAGCTAAATTCATCCAAGAACAAATCGACACCATGGGTACTGAATGCCTAAACGATGTGCTTGACATGTTGGACACCGGGGCTTTGGGTGACATCAACACTCTGTACAGCATTATTCTGCTCCAAACCTACAAGAGCCCTTCGAATGCTTGGGAATTCGAGAAATTCCGTCGTATTGTCGGTGCCATTGTCGTATTATGCGAGCCATTGTGTTTGAATGAGCTAGGGACTTTACTTGATCTCAGGCAGACAGCTTCAAGTTCTCCGGTAGACCTCATCCATTTCGTGCGCAGACTTCGAACTGTTCTTGTCGCAGGTACGGAAGAAATTAACGAGACCACCATACCACGCCTTCACAAATCTTTTTACGAGTTCATAACCAGTCCACATGCACAGAATCAGTTCCACATCGATTTGGAACAAGCCAATGGCGAACTTGCGGTTTGTTGTCTTACTATGTTGCGAAATGCGCATACAACTGTTTTGTACGGAAATTCATGGACGGACATTCTTTTACCTACACCGCTTCGTTATGCGCTGCGTTTCTGGTCCATCCACCTTCAGAAGGCTAAAGGGGGCACAACGTCGGGCGTTTTGATCAAAACGAACCCTTCCTTGACGCCTGAAACCTGCCACAAGCTTCTTCAGAACAGCGGCAACAATCGACGCCCTGTTCCCCTTCATATCGAGTTCACTCGCAATCAGTCCCAGATTATTGCCTCGTCTACTGAGGGCCGTAGGACCTGGGACATTTTGACAGGACTGGAAATCAAAGCCGCCCATACTATACTTCATGGACACAAAGATTTTGTGTCGTCAGTGGCATTCTCCGCCGATGGGAAACACCTTGTATCAGCTTCTGCAGATAAAACCGCCATTGTATGGAGCCTTCAATCTGGCCAGGCAATCGCTTCTTTGAAAGGCCATTCTCGGGCGATACACTCCATCAAGTATTCTCCTGACGGGCGATATGTTGCTACCGCCTCCAGCGACTTTACCGTTCGTGTCTGGGATACGACGACATATTTGCCTATTGCGATACAGAGCGGACATAAAGGGCCAGTACGCTCCATTGCCTTCTCATCTGATGGAAGGAAGATTGTTTCAGGATCTGACGATCGCCATCTTCAATTCTGGGAATGGGGACAACACTCAAGTGGTAGAATGGCATTGCGTCACTCACGTCCCGTCACATCTGTGACATATGCGCCAGGCGCAGAGGTGGTTGCGTCCAGCTCTGAGGACGCCACTATCCAATTTTGGGATTCAGTCAAGTGCCAGCCGTTACGAGAAGAGTCACTCAGATTATCTCGCCCGTTTGACCTACAGTATTCCCCTAACGCAACTTACCTTGCCGCAATTGATGGTGAAAGTAGTAACATCATTGATCTCTGGAAGCCAGAATCTCATAGGCCTGAGGCTGTTATTTTCGGGAAGGACTTGGTACCACCTGTACAGCGTATTTGCTCTGTTACGTTTACCCCCGACGAAACCTGCCTTGTTTTGGGCTGTGACGATCATTCCGTTCGTATAGTGGATATTTTTTCAGAAGAACGCCGCTCCCTCCGGTGCGTAGGGCACACAGGATGGGTTATGGCTGTCGCTGTCTCACCAGACGGCAAACATATTGCGTCTGGTGCTGTTGACAATGAAATTCGTATATGGGATATGCCGGTTGTACGCGATGAGGCTCGGGATGGAAATGCCGACAGCGCAACTGCTTGCACTGTTTTGTCTTCTGACGGAGCCCTTATTTTATCAAGCTCTTCGCCTCAAAGGATTCGCCTGTGGGATACTCGGAATAGCGTATTTCATGATTTGCTCCTCCCAACCTCTTGGTCCACTGAAGCCCAGACGCATCACCTATGCTTTTCTTCAGATCGTCGTCGATTAGCAGGGGTGTTTCAACTTGATGTCGTTACCATTTTTGTCTGTGATGTGGACACCGGAAGCCTTGTTGCTTCAGCAGTATGCGACTCGGCGTCTGACATCTCCCAACTATATTTTTCTGTCGATGGTCAATATTTGTTGTCATCGTACGATGCTCGACGTTTTGATGTATGGGAGGAACGGGGTGGTGCTTTAGTTTCCATCCAGGACCCTCAGACTCCCGATCCTGCAGTCACTGCGCCAATGTTCTTCGACATTTCATCTACACATAAGTTTGACCTAAACATGGCAAACTGGTACCCAAGCATGTCAAGTTGTGGATTATGGGGATTTCTAGACGATTGTGCAGTTCGCTCACATGAGGATGGATCTCTTACTGTTTTACGATATATTTGACATAAAGTAGACCACATACACACCCCAGTTTTCGAGTTGCTATCCCATGGCCGCTTTTTGGCTATCTATCAGAGGCTCAAGCCGTGCCATAAGCTGAGAGATGGAATGCACCAAATACTACTGCTAGAATAAACATGAGAAGACAGGAAAGTAGACAATAAGAACAGCACCTCATTATAATAGACAGCGTGGACATTGTATGTGTCAGATGTACCGGATGCCCCGATCAGCTTGAAAAAATGAAGAAGGACAAGGCAAAGATGAGAGAAGAGCAGATATCCAAGGTAAGCGGCGAAAGACCAGAGGAAGAACCAAATTTTGATTTGGCGAGCTTCACCATCGCATTTCCTGACAGCTTTATTGTCCATTGTAAACGAATTAATGGGGAGAAGGGAACTAGTAGAAAGGTAGACATCCTTTGTGGAATACATGCCATTTTGAAGGCTCGGTGTATAGGTATTGAATTCCATCATCACTGATTCCGAAAAACAAATTGGAGGAAAAGTTATTTTAGCGTCCCTCTGCATTCTATCTGGTACAGTTAACGTTCAGGTACGTACAGGTAAAGTCACTGTTGCTCTTACCCCTTTTGGTACGTTGTCATTGTAGATAATGAGAGTGTATGGATGATTTGAGGTCGTGTGGGATGATTTGATTGTGTCCGGGGTTTGGGAATGTGGAACTCTGAACCTGGGAGAAGACAGGACTGGCATTCACACATTCAATATGATCATCATAGATGTCGCGATAGAGTCAGATGCTGCTGGAGTGCCATCTATCACAGTATATGTGCTAGGTGCTCATTTGAGCCTGTGCTCAAACTGAGCTGCGACGGATTAAGTCCATGCGAGTTACAATTTTACATTGATATTACAGGAGAGGCGACGGCCCCCATCACCTTTCCTGGACTTTGCTGCTCGTGTTGTCGACGAATTAATGAGGAGAGTAGCCGGACATCCTTCGTGCCAGGAATACAGGCCATCATTCTGCAGGCGTCGATGTGAATTCGAACAACTGGTATCACGAGGCTCATGGCACATAGCTGTCAACCGTTGACGTTGGATGTTTGGCGTCCTCCTTGCATTCTGGTGTTGCCTTATTTCGAGCGTTCACAGAATTGTCGCCTTATTTGAACGCGGAGGGAACTAAAGAAAGGAGACTCGGACCCCCATGTGGAACAGATATCGTGATATGAGTCAGAAGCTTCTGGAATGTCAGTTATCACAGCATAGTATGTTAAGTGCTTATTTGAGCCATGGTGATAATCTTCCTCCACTGAGCTCCAACTGATCAAGTACATTTAAATTAATACACGGACTCTCTGGCGACAGTAAACAAGCAGATCAAATAATAGTCTTTTAACCATCCATTCTGCGAATGGTTCTCTTCTCTCTCTCTCCCACCACCTTAACAAGACCCTCGTTCTCCAACCCTTTAAGAACCTCCGAAAACTCTGCCGTATCGACTTTGACGCTGCTCTGCTCACCAAGCCGCTTGACAGCGTCAACCCATTTGATACCACGCGCTCCGCTCGCGCCCTCCAAAAGGGCCAAGATCTCCTTCCTCATATCATCCCTCAACTTCCGCTGACCAGACCCAGTGCCGGTATTCAGCATACCCATGTCAATCTTTCCTGTCCGCGGGTCCATAGCGCTAGTCCTGATCGCCTCGCGCATCAAACGACACGCCTCCTTCACATCGTCAAGTTCAACAAATTCCGAAAAGCGCATCCTCGCATGGGCTTCCGAAAGGCGAATCATGCTCTCGAGCTGTCGCGTCGTCGCCGTGATGCGCTTCTCGCTCGCTCGAGGGTCATCACCCATGTTACGCATATCCACATAGCTGCGCACGAGCTCGGCGCCAGCGGCTTCGGTAATGACAGGGTGAATCTTTGATCGTGCAAAGTCGATGTAGGCCGAGAGCTCGTGAAGGGGCTGAAAAATCACGTTCAGTTTACTGGCAGAAGAAACGAAAGTAAGCGAAACTTGCCAAAACCGCATCTCTCCCCCTCTCTGGCGTTTCCTCTAGATACAGGCCGACGAGATGCTGGGCAAGCTTCCTATCCAATGCTTCGTCGACTCTATCGAGGACGAGATAGAGCAAATCGAAACGAGAAATGAGGGTCGGCGGCAAATCGATGTTTCGGGTGATGGGTAAGTTGACGTCGTATTTTGAGCCAACGGGGTTAGCAGCAGCAAGGATGGATGTTCGGGCATTCAACGTAGTTATAATCCCCGCCTTTGCGATAGAGACCGTTTGTTGTTCCTGAGGGAATAGAAAGCATTAGTGTCGCCACACATCTGTACACTTGACAATCTATACCATAACTTCGTGAAGGACACTACGCGTCGCATCGGACATTTTATCAAACTCGTCGATACAGCAGACACCACCATCGCTCAAGACAAGAGCACCACTGGATGAAACGATGTTAGTTGATTTATCCTTTGAGTGCTGAAATACCAACCTTTCAAGCACCAGTTGCTTAGAATCCGGATCGCGAGTAACGTAGGCCGTGAGACCAACAGCCGAGGAACCCTTTCCGGACGTGTAAACGCCTCTTGGAGCAATCTTGTGGACGTACTAATAAACCTTTATTACTGACTGTCGGCCCATTAAATAGGAAAGAAAGCTTACCTGAAGAATCTGAGATTTACTGGTACCTGGATCTCCCACAAGCAGGACATTGATATCACCTCGATACCTCGGCCCACCTCCTCCACCCCCTCGCGCGATGCTTTTGTTAGTGCCTCCAAACAGTTGCAGCAGAATGCCCTTCTTGACGTCGTCCATCTCCCAAATCGACGGAGCAAGAGATTGAGCGAGAAGTTCGTAAATGTCTGGCCTCTTGCTGAGCTCAACAAGTTTAGCCTCTGTCTCCGCCTTGCGCGTCTGTCGCCCGTCGATGATATCCTCTTCGCTATCATCATCCCCGTCACCAACGCCCGGCAAACGATCACCAATGGCTGGCCTCGTGCTTCTATCAAAACCCAACGTGCCTCCTCCGCCTATTTTTATGTGGACGACGTCGAGATAGGTCTTAAAAAGGCTTTTCAAAGTCCTCTGTCGAGGATTGACGCGAACTGGGACGCTCCTAAAGATACCACAGACAACAAGGCGATCACCCGGTTTGGCGACGTCGACGAGTTCGTCGTATACGCTCAGGGACACCGTGTGGGGTGTTTGGCCATCGGGCACAGCGTCTGGAGTTTCTTGTAGACGGATAACTTGTCTATCTGCGAATTCACATCGGTTATGCACAAGGGTCATCGTGCCGACCGAAGCGCAGACGTCGCGGGGGCACCTGGTCGGTTCTTCGATCTTGCCACGGTCAATCTCAACTTGTACGGTATGTGAACAGGTTGCACATCGGAAGAACGCGACTTTCATATCAGGAATGACGGGAGTTGCGCGGATGACAAGGCCTTTGATACAGACGAGCTTGTCGGTATCTGCAGGGAATACATGAGATCAAGTAAACAGGGCATTGGTTGAGAACGCACCAGTGGGATTAAGATCTCTCATGTTCACCGATGGAAGCCCGAACGGGCGAACCTTGTATACCCGTCCCATTATCTCAGCGATTTCCGCCTCTCCATCCTCGGCCGTCATGCCCATCGCGCCTTCTAGTTGGTCCTGTTCAGCAATCTCCAGCATGAGATCCTTCAACACCTGATCCATAGCTGGAACGACTTCTTGCGGGTATTTAGATAGTTGGTGGTAGAGCTTTTTCGAAGGAGGGTACGCGATGAGGTTAGCCATATCGAGGTTTAAATTCGAGTCGCCCATTTGCCTCATTCGACGCAGATATGTTTCGTACAGGATTTCTTCGCCCTCGTCCGGCGACGCAAACGCCCGCGTCTGGATGCCCTGCTCTCGGTCATGCGCTGTACGATACTTCGGTTTAAATCCTTTCAAAAATTCGCGGAAGAGTTTCATGGTTTCCGAGAGGTTGACAGTGGTACCCCATATCGCGCGAATTTCGTCCGGTTCATCAGAGGGGGGTGCTGGAGCGGAAAGTGGCGGAGCGGAGGACATGGGGACATCGAGATGGGATACGTCGGAATTGAGATCGTTAGGGTTACGACGCGGCGCATTGTAGTCTAAACGCCGTATACGCGTCGAAGTCACTGATAGAGAAGAATGAATGTCGCCGCGTCGATTTCTAGGCGTTCTTGGGCTCCTATGAACGGAAGATAAAAGTCACTACAGTAAAGTATGGTATCAAAATGTCGCGTACGAAGGGAAATCAAGGGGATCGGAGTCTTGTGGCCCTCCCGAAGGCGGCTCTGCACGTCCACGTGGTGTTTTGGAAGGCGACGAAGGGAATGCCAGTGGAGATGAGCTGCCAGCTACGATGCATGATCAGGTATGAGCGATCACATACAACGAGTAACTTACGAGCAAATAAGGGTGTCCTCTTCGGAGTACTCATGCCTAATGCTCTCCTAGCCATAACCCCTCTCAAAGGCGTGCTATCTGGGGCGTTTGAGAGCCCTCTACGCGCTGGAGTGCCTGTCACTGAAGGCGTCCCGGCAAGAAAAAGCGGCTCCTGCTGTTGTGGGGCAGCACTGTCCCCCATATCTACATCATTATCAGAGGTTGGAAAATCCAGGGCTGGAGGAGAGGACATTGTCGGAGTTGATGGATTAATGTCAAGAGGTTCAAAACGCGTCGCGTCGCGTCCATTGCTTACTTTAGGGTCGGTCATTAGCAGCGTGTGAATTCATAGCCATTTTGGTTTAACAAGTCTTGGATACAAGCGGCGGAACGTACTTGAGGCCAATCCAATCTCTACTTATGTATATGACTCTAGTGCTACTTGGCAAAGTTGGCTGTTCACAACCCCTATCACCAGACCGATTAGAATTTCCAAAGAGTCACGTTTCGTTCACGCGCCCGAACTACTTGAACTGCACTCTTACAACTGGAGTTGTAGGCTAGGCAGGGCAAGGTGCGTCCAAGAGTCCCGGTCAGAATTGACATGGACGCGGTCTTGTTCAGCTTATCTGACAGGAACGCAGGGATTATTTGACCTTGACTCAAAGCTTTAGGATAGACGCTGATGATGGAGTCCACCTACTTAACTTTTCCAGTGCCGAGTCCAGTGCAGTCCAGTGTACTACGATCGTTGTCATCAAGACATAGGCCGCATGAGGGCGCTAAAACCTTTTTGGCGTCCGCAGCAAAAATTCATTATTTAAACGTTGACGTTTATGGCTGGCGTGAAGCCACTCTCTTTTGAAGGTCTTTTTACTAATTTGCAATCCATGCTACCTTCCCTTCCTGTAAACCGCATAGCTGACATGGCGCAGGCTGGCAATGTTACCGTCGAGCCTTGGGCGCCGTCTGAGAGCTTGATACGATCGGTGTAAGCGTTAACGTTTACTTCCCGCCTTTCAGAATTTTCTCTCAGACCAGTTCTCGCACTCGTAGGACAATCTTCTCGTATACCTTAATGGTACTCGGTGTCATCTGCTGTGGTCTGGTCCTCATCGCATACGCTGTAGTAGCGTACCAAGGTCCCGCCCGAGTCACGAAGGCTTCTGGATCGTGTCAGCTTTCGGCTGCTTATCGAGGCCCTAATTTGCGAGTACGTGCTCTTCTAAGTTTTCTCTAGGTCAAGCAGTTTAACTTTTTGTAAAGTGTTATTTACGGAATATGTTTGGCACTGGGATACAAGGGCAGTGGTGGTGATGGGACGGTTGGGTGTGGATTGATAGCTTTTGTCATAAACGTAAAGGCGCCTTTTTCATTCTCGCTTACGTGCGCTGTCAGCCGCTGAACTCAAACCTTTCAAACTAGTTAACCTCCATGCTGTCGATTTTTTTCACAGCGTGCATTGCTCTCAATTCGCAGTGAGTTTCACGTTCCTTCGACGTCAAATTGTTACAACAGAGTTGGAAGGCTCGTCCTGATACACGAATGCAATGGGAAAGCGCTGGAAAAGTACTACGTCATTACATCTTCAACTCTAGGCCTGGCGCTTTTCATTACCCCCTACGCAGCAGGTCAATTTGGGTTCGTTCACCGCTCCACGCATTTTCTATCCGTCCAGAGTTAAATCAATTGCATAGGTGGAATGAGGCGATTGAGTGGTGTTGGTACAACAATCCAGATAGGTTACTCCGAATTCATTGGATCATTGGGACCGAGTCGGTGTGGCTGGGACTAGCCGCTCTTATAGAAATAGTCTCTTCACTTTGCGTTATTCTTTGGTTATACCGTTCGAAGGTAAGTTCACCGCAAGCCTCAAGTTCTAAAACTGATATAGGTTGATAGAGCACAATATTTTCTCTGTTTCGAAGAGTACCAAAAATAGGTCAAGCAGGACTCCCTCCACAGCCCTCCACAGCGGCCCTGCTCCGACAAGATCCCAAATATAGAAGAATAATCATAAGAATCGGTTGGTCCTTCGTGCATTTTCAAATCTTTCGACTTAGTTCAAGTTTGATTACTAGCACTATATCCTATCGTATCTATGTTGGTCAATCTTTTTGGCGGTTCGTTGGACCTTTACTTGGCCATTACTAGAATTAGCAGCGAAGCGGTATTTCTTTTAATAACACACTTCTCCATCACCTATCCTGACCGCCTCATTTCAGCATTTTTGCCTGTTCGTGCTCGGTGAGATTTATATAGCAGCAGATTGCATTCTCAGCTCATATATGAGCAATATAGATGTTATTCTACTTTCAGGCAGAAATATCATATACAGCGGGCTAGCATCCACTGATCCCGTGAGTAGATGCGTCTCCAACTGTCAACTCGCATCTAATGAAAACAGTCCTTTGTAAGTGCTGTTCGTGGCCTCTCAGGCGAGAAGTCCCTACTATCAACTCGCGGCTTCAACGCTATGGCCTCACGAATGATTAATGGGGCCATGAGTGCTCTGCATGTCAAGGATATATCGACAATAAGTCCAGCTCACTTGACAACTACACCATCAGGCGAAGAAGGTGTAGTATGGCAGCCAGGAAGTCCGTTAGAAAAGGAGCCAGAAGACTTCCAGAGACTAGGGGCACAACTTTGATGCGACTAACACACCATCAATACGGCGTTTTGTAGCCCCCCGATTTTATATTACTGTACAGTGTATACATAGATAGCTTGGACAATGTGGAATCATATATATAGCCTGTGTTTTTTAGAGTTTTGCGGAATTCTTTTTATAATGCAGCAAACAAACGGATGTTTGATCGTCGATGAATACAAAGGTCATGGTCGATGGCGGCAATAAACAAATTGTATATTAGACAAGGGCAAGCGCTCCTGCCAGTGCATGCAAGGTTTTTTTCCAGCGCGTGACGTGACGTGAGCAGGTGAGCGCATATGGCCAAATAAGTCATACACAGAATTTTGTAGAAATAATAATATATGAAGGACAACGCCTATACAACATGTTACATTGGTTGAAAGAGGATAGAGCCCTTTACTTTTCAACCAGATTTGGGCTTGTTCCAGATGCTTCCAAGTCCTTCAGATTCTGAATTGTGGTGTCCGCGATTCTCCGCAAAGCTTCTTGGGTTAAATATGCTTGATGGCCACTGTCGTTATCGCGTGAATGTGTGCCTACACCCAATGAAAAGTAGCGTTCACCTCATGAAAACGTTGTAGAAGGACAGGAGACGAGCGAAAACGTCATCATGGATGATCTTGGCGCTAGAGTCAGCAAAGAAATATTCTGCCTCTCTCTCGTACACGTCTAATCCCACAGCGCCTAGATGCCCAGTCTTTAGGTGACTACAGGAATGATCATGAGAGAGGACCTGTACAAGAGAAAAAGCTGGCGGACCGAATCAAAGCATAGCTATCAATCAAGCCTCCACGAGAAGTGTTTATGAGAACGACGCCTTTCTTCATCTTCGCAAGGGTATCATCGTTGATAATATATCTAGTCCCCGAGTTCAATGGGCAATGTAAGCTGACTATGTCCGACTGTCCCAACAACTCTGGCAGGGTATCGACGTATTTGATCCCATTTTCAGCCGCTTCAGGCGAGGGATACGGGTCGTATGCGATAACATTGCATTGAAATCCTTTCGCCAGAATCCGCCCAGTGATTAACCCAATCTTCCCCGTGCCAACAAGCCCGACAGTTTTCCCGGTAAGGTTGAACCCTAGAAGCCCGTCGAGGAGGAAATTGCCTTCCCGCACGCGCACGAAAGATTTATGGTACTTGCGAACCACCGTCATTATCATGCCCACGGCGAATTCAGCGACAGCTTCTGGCGCATACGATGGGACGCGGGTCACTTTGATACCAAACTTCCTGGCTGCTGCGAGATCTACGTTGTTGTATCCGGCGCAACGAAGAGCAATATATTTCTAAAAAAAAGTACCATTTAGTCAAATTACACGGGGGGCAAAAGGCAGATTACTGACTACGCCATGCTTGTGAAGCTGCTCTATGACCGTTGCATCACAGATGTCGTTTACGAAAATCGAGATTGCCTCGTGATCCTCCGCAAGGAGAGCAGTGGTCTTATCAAGCAGGGGGTCAAGGAATGTGAGCTGTATATCGTTCGTTGCATTCATCGCATCCTTGAGAGAATCAAGATCATACTATGTGACAACAGTCAGCATACCACCAGAATGTAAGAAAACATTCACTTTTCGAGTGCCAAAGACTGCGACCTTCATGGTGGTTGAATGTAAACGGTCGGGATTCCTCGAGTCTCAAATTCCGTTCTGCGCTTCTATTCTCGTGACCTCGGCCAGTTCTGAGGGCGCCAAACTCCGGCAGTGTTGCACTCCCGTAACAGTAGTACCTGGAACAAAATCCTCGAAGGACAAGCCATCCGTAGCCGCCAACTGAAAGTGCATGTAGGCTCTCGCTATTACGATGCATGTTGCGATCCATTCATGACATGTTTGAGAGTGAGACCCGTTGGTAATGGCCGATATAGCAAATGTAACGTAGGGGCTTTGGTTGCAGGGCATCGATCTAGGCTCACAAACGAGGGCGTCGACAGTGTAACTTCATATTCTTTTGGTTGGAAAAGGAGAAGATCAAGTGAGAGAAACGATTTTTCGCCTGTCAGTGAAGCGCGGAGCGGCTTCCCGGGCCGGATCGATTCTGCCTCCATCAAAGGCGTTATACGCGTTAACATTGACTCGGACCAAAATGATTGACGCTAGACTGTGCTCTGCATAGTACCGACATACAACCGCCGGGGCCGTGGATCCGTTTTGCGGCAGCCATAGCTCACAGAGAACCAGGCTCGATAACCGTGTACAGCCTTCATGGAGCGCCGAATCGCTAGTGTCGCAGCTGAACAGGATGCCAGTCTGACTTCTAGATTCCAAGTTGAGATTGTTATTTCAGCGCCTGGGTCTAAGTTACAACGATGACTTCATATGAGGATCTTTGCAGATATTGTTTGCACGATGTCACAAAATTCCAACGAGATGGCAAGTAGTGAGAACTTTTAGAAGTTTTGCCACAACTTCCCCACCGTTGCAGCTTCAGTTTGACAGCTTCTGACGTGAGCCACCTGCTTCAAGTCGCGTGGCTACATCCATGTGCCTCAGACTCGCACGAAGGACAATTCGCTGTTAGCGTAGGTGCTTCCAAAGCGTTCGGTCCTGTTCGGTCCTGACCGTCCGCAGATCGTTAGGCTCAATGCGGCAGCTCATCCGATACTACCACAGACTCCAGCAGAAGTTACCGCCACAAGTCCTGATAGCGTTCTCCAGCATAATGCAGGATTCAAGTCGAGAGTTGCGCTGGAATGGGCCCAGATAGCTCTAAGGGCTTCACTGCGGGGGTCAAAGGCAATACAGTAATAACTGGCATGGCATGGACACGCACATATCAACTGTTCACGTGGGTTTTATCAGGGTTCTCTATTGGAATCAGAGTCAAGTAGATCAAACAGATATGAACTTGACCCAGACGAGGTCAGACGTAAGTAACAGTGGGCCAGGGGTGATCTCATCGTCTCCAGCTGCGGCTAGCAGTGGCGGCGTAGAATGTCATCACCTTTCTCCATATGCGCATCTTCCGCCCCCTGACATAACCGAAAGTTCGGAATTTGCCTAAAGGGCAACCCAGTTCTATCATAACAGAGTATCAAGCGAGGTTATTCCCACTTACGGGAACTGCTTGGGCCAGGTGCCTTCACCTAAACATCCTTCCAAACTTCTCACTTCTCTTTACCTCCAAAAGGTACGTTTATTCCTTTAGTCAAGTGATATCAACATATATATGATGCTCTTGAAGAAGCTAGTTAGATTCAAGCTCCTCTAAACCACCCATATTTTCACGATGGCTCTTGATCATGACTTGTTCGAGGTAGGTTGGTACTATAGTTTTATACTCCTCGTTATATATAATCATCCGTTACTTCTACTAGGTGACGATACCTGGCTTGGCCTACATGTGTTTTGGAGGTTTTGTGGTTGCGGTGAGCACTTTTCAAAAGTACACCATTTGTCTGTCATTGTGACGTCCCGTAATTAGTTCTCTATGTTTTTGCTTCTGATCAAGGAGATAGTGAGTAAGCTTGCACGACAATTCATATATTCCTCTGACGCAACTTGCTTAGTACTACGTTAATGAAGTCGTTCTTGGTACTGCATTCGGCATTCTCTTGGGTCCATATGTCACCAATATATTCGATCCACGAGCATGGGGTGTCGATACAACATTTGTCACTCGCGAAATTACGCGTATTGTGCTTGCCACTGGTCTCTTCGCCATCGGAGTCGAGCTTCCCAAATCATACATGGCAAAGCACGCAAAGAGCCTTCTTGTCATGGTCGTACCAACCATGGCGATTGGTTGGTTCATTGTTGCTGGTACGTTGTAGTGAACTCTCAATCAGCGCCGCTCTTTTGACGTTCAATGCTCAGGGGCCTTGTCTTGTCTGTTTCCAAGGTTATCCTACTATTCATGCCTTGCTATTGCGGCATGCCTTACTCCCACCGACCCTATCATCTGCGCTGCAATTGTAGGTCAGTCATCAGATCAGCGCTATCTCAAATAATCATTCTATCGATGCAGGAGGGAATTACGCAAAGGAGAACGTTCCCATTGACCTGAGGCGCATCTTGTCCGCGGAGTCAGCAGCAAATGATGGTCTTGCTTTTCCATTTTTAACCATATCCCTCTATCTTATTCTGGATCAAACCAGAGAAGAGGCTGTCGCCCACTGGGTACTAGTTGGGTGTCTTTGTGAGCACTGCCTTTCCACCACACGGACTTCATCTTATACTCCCTTTAGACCAAGTCATCATGGGCACCCTGATTGGTGCTGCCATAGGACTCATGTTTTCTCGTCTAATGAGATATTCCTATCGACAAGGATACATTGACCGCGAATCCTATGCAATGCAGTACATCGCTCTCGCCATATTTATCGCCGGATTTGTCAGTACAATCGGCAGCGATGACCTACTGGCCGCTTTTGCAGCAGGAAAGTCTCTATCTAACTGTAGTATACGTCTTGACTGACGATCAGTAGGAAGCGCCATTTCGTGGGATGGGGAGTTTAACCATCACACCGAAGGCGAAATGTTTGCGTCAGTGATTGACCTGGTCCTCAACTGCGCGTGCTTTGTATACATCGGTGCTTGGTTCCCATTCGGCTCATTCAATATGCCTGAGCTTGGCATATCACCATGGCGTCTTTTCAGTCTTCTTCTAATTATTCTTGCTTTGCGGCGCATACCAGCCCTACTCGTGCTGTACAAGTGGATCCCCGAGATTGGAAACTGGCGCGAAGCGCTGTTTTCAGGACATTTCGGTACGGTACCTTGAAAATCTGTGACGTTCGCTCTTCTCATTTCATTCTCACATGCAAACAGGCCCCGTAAGTACAGGTAACGTTAATCCACCGATATTCTCTCATCGTTTATACAGATGGGCGTCGGTGCAATATTCATCGCATCGCTTGCTTTATGTAAACTCCCTATTCCTCAAGACGACCCACAAAATGAACAAGAGCTGCTAGCCGCTACGCTTGAGCCTATTGTGGCATTCATCGTTCTTGGCTCGATAATCATTCGTACGTTGACATTCAGATTCTAGCTTGTGGCTCAAAACCGACTTATCCTATGCATAGATGGCCTCTCCATTCCTTTATCATCCTTCACGCAAAAATCTATCACTTTGACCAATAGCTTTCCTGACAGTATAAGGTCGAAGTTCCCAGATTGGTTATTGAACATTCGACACTTTTCAAGCAGGGATCTACCCTCTTCTTGTCGAGATGCTGGTCCTCCCACATTCAGCGATCTGTCGGACGCTCAGTCGCCCTCAGTGGACGACAGTCTACCACAGCAATGACTTACAATGTCGATAAATCGGTGCAGGGCTGGAGTATTGGTTACTGATAAATGGATCTGGCGGCGTATATCGCGCATTAACATGTCCCGTCCGTGCCACCCCGTACCACATGCTCAACAGCAGTTGCGATGGGGCTGAATCCTGATGGGGCAGTCTTATCTTGCCTCATGAGTCAGGAATGCCACCACTTACGACATATACATCTTTGCTCCCTGAGGCATTTGTGCGATAGCAACGTGTGCAATGCAATACACTTTAATTCACCTTGGTAACTACCATAGTATCGACTTGACGGATAAATATCACAAGGCGCAAGCTTTCAAAAGTCCGTTAAGTTATAGTTGATCATCCCGTGCTGCCTTGCTCTTCGCCACAGCTTCAAGGTCACTGAAGGTTCCACTTTTCAAACACATATTTCTAAAGATTCCATCCTCCTTTTGAATAAGATTCCAAGGGGTATCAAATTCGGCAATCTAGAAAAATCAGTGTAAGTCCCAGTACATGCTTGAGGAATTGATAAGGTATACCTGTCCTTTCTCAAGAATAATGAGGCGGTCATAGTCAATGACAGTACGCAGGCGATGGGCAACTGAAAATGCAAGACGTTAGAGCGGGTTTGTACAAGTTAGAACCGACACACTGGTCAGGAGCAAAGAAGAGGTAAACTCTTCCCGAATAGTAGTCTGTATCTTTGCATCGGTCGCAAAGTCGATACTGCTAGTGGCTTCATCCAAGACAATGATGGAACTGCGGCGAAGCAGAGCCCGCGCCATAGCGATAAGTTGGCGCTGTCCCTGAGAGAAGTTAGTTCCACCAGCTGAGACCTGTGTATCGAGTGAAATGGTAGTCTTTGATTCGATATCTGTGGCTGTCGTAGAAATATCGGATTGCGATTTTTGACGCTCAGCACTGTGGATGGATCCAGCAGGAGATGGATTTCCAGACGCCGTATTGGAGGCCAAGTGTGAGTCTGATGGGCTGCTAATCATATGACAGCGTTGAAGCACGTCCAAGCAGTCAGCATCGGTGTGTTCGTTGAAGGGATCCAAATTTTCTCTAAGAGTGCCGGAGAACAATGCCGCATCCTTAGGGCACCATCAATATCGAAAACCCTACGCGGAAGGGGCAAACTTACTTGAGGAATAAATGTCTGAGAATGGGAATGAGCGCAAGAGAAGAATACGTATAGAGAACCGACTCACCAATCGAGACCGCAAATCGTGAATACCGATGGTTGAGATATCAAGTCCATCAATCAAAATACGACCGTTGGTTGGATCCACCTAGGAAAGATTATGAATGAAAAACATATAAGTATATACGAGCGAGGCGTACGAATCGTAGGATACTCATGGCCAAAGTCGACTTTCCGCTGCCTACAGTTAATAATCCATCAGCTCCAATATTTGACATATCGGCCACAAAATCCATTAACCTGTTCGTCCCAAAAGACCGACACGTTCGCCTGCCTTCAAAGCGAATGATATATTTTGAAGGACGTTGGGAAGGTCAGGCGCATACTTAATAGAGAGGTCCTCGACGACAACAAGTGAGTCGTTGCTAGCGCTCGAGGGCCAGTACGCTGGTGGCCTTCTCGATTCGACAATTGCGGGTGGTTCCTGTGGAAGATCGAGGCTATAAATGGTGCTTAGAATGATGTTTCTTTGTATGACAAGTTTTTGGCAGGGCTCACTATTCAACAACTCTCTCGACGGAACTGTAGATCTCTTGATTAGCAAATAGCTTTCATAGGCGTGCAAGAAAGCTTACTTGAGGTCCAACTCCAATCCTTAATAAAATATCATAAATGCCTGGTTACAAGTAAGTGAACAGGAAACATACCAGTCCAAAAGCGGCAGGTCCAGTAGACTACGTCATTCGTCAGCACCAATAGGAAGCATGAATAAGCGTACTCACCCCAGGAGGTGAACGCCATTGCACTTGTAATGCAAATACCCGCCAGACCTGCACCATCTGCCAGGGTCATGATCGAGAACAAGGTCGTGATGAGCACGGATAGCGCCCCGAGCACATCGAAACGCAACAGGAGCCAACGATTGGTCATCCAATACGAGTACCACAACTACACATTCATCACACCAATTGCACATTAGCATCAATGCTGTATCTAATATCCCAAACCAACAAAGTCTAACCTTTGTAGTAACATCAATTTTCTTATGCAAACTATCCAAAAACCTCCTCTCTGCCGAGAACGCACGCACGGTAACGATACCTTCCAGGAGCTCACCAAAGTCGGAAAAGATGGGGGAACGCGTATTGGACTCCATACGGCGTAGGTCCCGGCCAGTGTTGAGGTATGTGATTGAAAGCTCACGGTATGCAAAACCCATGAAAACGGCAGGTACAAGGAACCACGGGAACACGACGCTGCATTTGACGTTGAGCTTGAGACAATTTTATCAAGACTGAGAGACTTACGCAACGAGGATGACGGCAGCAAAAACGTTTGCGAGGGACGAGTTGACGGCCTGTAATGAAGCTGCAAGAGAAGTATCGATCGTCTCTATGTCCTAATGAAAGAATATAACTGAGCACACAAAAATGTTTCTTAGGAACGATAAAGAAACAACTTACCTTCCCAAACCGATTGAGCATCCGACCCTGAGGAGTGGTATCATGGAACCTAAACGTTGCTCTCACAACCGTCTCAAGGAGCTTTCCAAACAATATCCTTGAAGCTCTAAGAGCACCAGTATACTGTGCAGCCATCAACGCTACGCCGGTAAACATATTCGCCAGGCTAATACACGCATACACCCCAACATAAAACATCGGGTGCTGTGCCGCACGGGGCCAGTTGATTCCGAAGCGTCCTGAAGCATTCGTGAAGGCTGTATCGAAGCTCGCGGAGTAGTGTGGGGCATAGTCAGTCATAGAGAGCGACATCAAGGAAGAAAAGGAGGTCGTGGACTCGTCGTCTTTGTATGCTTCACCCCATATCTAAAGATCCTCTGTCAGTCGTAAAAGAGGAAATAAAACGAAATGCTCTAACCATGATCCAAGCTTTCTCCGACAACCCCAGAATCTGTGTAAAGACGACCAGCAGGGCAAGGAGTACCCAGATCCAGTACGACCTGGGTTAACGTATTAGTGGCTGATGACCGTTCAACAAGAAAGACACTTACGAGGCCTTCAAGTAACTCTTATAGATGGCCCATTTAACACCCCCGACCTCTCTGTGCTCATCCTTAACTAACTTCTTCGGTTTCTTCGCCTCATCTTGAACCTTCTTATCTTCCGAGCCGTCTATCTCTTTAGAATCTCCACCAACGGATTTCTGCTTCTCAGCCTCATGTTCTTGCATCGCAACAGCCTCTTCCTTCTCTAGCTCGTCCAGCACACCCTGTGCACGGAGATCCTTGACTGTGCCCTGGGTATCGATCCGGCCGTCGAGCATGTGTACGACATAACCCGCTGCGGGAAGAACGAGCTCGACGTGGTGCGTTACCAGAACCTATGCAACGGGTGAGCCTCAGGCATCATAGCATCGACAGAAAATCCACACATACCACTGTACGACCCTTCAACAGCTCTCCCTTGAGCAACCTCTCCACGATCCACTCCGCCGTCCCACTATCTACGGCGCTCAGAGGGTCATCCAGCAATATCCACTTCGCACGCGAATACACCGCTCGTGCAAGCGCGACTCGCGCCTTCTGGCCTCCGCTTAGATTGACACCCCGGGCACCGATTTCCGTTAGGTCCCCATCCTCCAAGACCTCGAGATCTGCGTTCAGCGCGCAGGCGTCGAGGACGGCATGGTAGCGGGCATCGTCGAACGGCGTGTCGAAGAGGATGTTGTCGCGGATAGACTGGTGGCGGAGCCAGGGGGCCTGTGCGGCGTATGAAATCGAATGCGTAAGACCTGAACTGGGGTCGGCAAGGCGAGGGTGTTTGGACATCAGGATTCGGCCGGTCGGGGTGCGAGGGAGAAGCGTCATTTCGCCTAGGAGGGCCATCTGCGTTGTTTCGTTAGCTTCGTTCGTGGAAATATTCTAGGGGAGGAAAGACGTACGAGGAGCGCTGTTTTTCCTGACGCAGTTGGACCCGTGATCAAAGTCAATTCACCCTCGGGGAAGCGGACGTTAATGTCCCGCAACTCGAACTTATGGTCCATGTCAGCATCCGTGCCTTCCAGCGCATCCGTAGAGCCCCCATGTGCATCCTGGCCAATGAGAGTCTGTGCATCGTCGCCGTTTTGTCCATTTGTGCTGCTCTTCTTGTCCTTACCCTTGTCTGCCGGCTTGACTTCCACCTCGTTCCACTTGAACCATCCGTTCTCGATACCTAACGTTGACTCTTCCACGACCAGCTCTTCGGAATCGTCGAGTGCGTCCCTCTTGAGCGAGGACACCTGCTCGTCGACCTCGTCTTCAGCTAGGTAGACAGCTATACGGTTGAGGGTGACACCGGTCTGTTGGTACCGTGAGATTGATGATTAGGAAAACGTGAAGAAGCTCACCTGTAGAATTTGTACGACATAGTTGGGAAGAGCGTTGAGCGGAGTGCGAACCATGTTGAATAACGCAATCGCCTACATCATCCGACTTGTATTTAGCCAGCGGACATGCGCAGAGAACAGAGACGTACCGTGAATGCAGTCGAAACTGTCAGCTGATTTCCCTGTATGACATATACGAAGAACGCAACAACTGATATCGCTATCGGTGCCGACGTCATGAGGAGGTACATGACCACTGAGTTCAACCGCCCTGAGTATCAATTCAAAACCATGAGTGATCAGGATGACCTCGCCAGCAAAGGAACGCACATTTAATCATCCAAGCCATCTCCACCTCTCTACACTCCATCACCTTCTTAATCCACCTATCTTCCCATGCGAAGAATTTCACAAACTTGATGGCACCTATCAACTCGCTGAGGGCCCCCATCCTCTTATCCCTCGCAGCTAGCAGCCCCTTATGGATGCGAATACTCTGCTTCGCGACATAGGAATGAAGCTGCCATCCAAGCAAAGGAACAAAGAAACCACAGAACGCAGCGAGACCAAGTATCTGATATAGGAAAACCGCGGCAAAGATGATCTCGAAAGGCGCCGCGTACGCCATGTGTATGGCCGTGACGGTCATGGCGACGCGGTTGGCATCGCCGGACATCAGGTTGACGATTTTCCCGACGCCTGCGCCTGCTTTTGGGTCATCCGCCTTCTTCCCTTTCTTATCCTCCGCCTTTTCGCGATCGACAATCCCAGAGAAGTCTTTTCTCTTCAGTGCCTTGTCGTATATCGCGGCCATAAGCTCGTTGCGCACTCTCGTAGCCGCACGGCGGCCGTACCAGAGGTGCTGCGCGTCCGCCTGGGATTTACAGAGGGCACAGAGGAAGGCGAGGAAGGCGTAGATGTACGCCCGAGCGCGTGATTCCGGAGAAGGAGAGTCGTCGATGATGTCAAGGATGCGTTTGAGGAAAAATGGGCCGGCGTAGTTGAAGGCGACACTGAGAATTGTGAGGAAGAAGTCGAGAATGAGATCGAGGGAGTTGGCAGCCCAGAGTTTGCGCAGTAGCGTCATTTGCCTACAGCGATGCGTGATATTAGCAGGTGTTCATGCATAGAACGTTACAAAAACTCACGGAGACAGTGTCATGAACTTGGTAAAAATCGGGCGTGACTGGAAAGTAGGACTCAGATTCCACACGTCGCTTTCGTTTAACGTCGTGTTTCTGCCTTGTTGCAAAAGTGGGGTCACCCAGGAGAACGTAATCCATCCAAACAACGTAGTGTAATCCTCTGGTGAGACCGATACGCCAATATCCTCACTCCTGACACCAGCGCTAGGCAATGCCATTGGCATTCCAAGGACTACACCCAGCACCGTCGCCGTCGCCATCAAATTTCCAATCAATGTAACCCAAACGCCGATGCTGGGCCACGTATCGCCGGAGACGCCTCGACCATACAAGATGCCGCCTATCTGAAGCACGGCTCCAGCAAAAAGCATCGAGTACAATGCAAATAAGTCGTAGGGCGCAGTTTGTGTTGGTCGTGTTACGGGTCGGAGGACAGTGTATAGCCATGTTAACGCGAAGGCGCCTGAAAGAATAGATTCAGAAGTTGGGTCGACGATCAGGGCGTAGGAAAAGTGTGAGAAGTGGGCCAAGGTCTCGATAAGACCAATTGTCACCAAGAAGATAATGCGCCAAATGGACGGGGAGTGTTTGGCACTGAATGGCTCACGCTCAGGCAAAGCAAACGCCTTTGCTTCGTCGAGGGTGAGATATGGCCTTAGGAACGGAATTGAAGGGAGTGTAATTGGAATCGAAAGTATAAGAACGAGTGTGAATGGAACCAAGGCGCTCCATGCAGTGCGCACGCATGCTGAGCTGAATTCCAATGGTCCCTCCCCGCAGAGCTCGAGCATTGTGGGGAGAGGTAAAGATGTGTGATTCCGGGATCTTTAGCATTTTAAAGTACAGTGTGGCTCTCAGGGCAGTTGATCATTGCGACTATAAAACCCCTGATCTGCCTGCAAAGCCGAGTGATCTGCAGCGGCTTGTACCGAACCTACATTATGAGCCACACGACGCGCGTCGTAGTCATGCCAATTCTTGAAACAAGTGCCTTACTGTGTGGTTGTGAGGAGGAATGAGTCAGAAAAAAAAAATGAGGTAGGATTTCAGGCTTGCTCTTGATTTTTTCCCTCATATGTATGCAGCTTTGGAACAAACCCGGAACCTAACTTATAAGCCCAGTGATTCTTCGCCGTTTTCTTCAGAATCAATTTATTTTCGTATATGAACATCATGTAGCCGCATCGAATACAGGCCTTTTATTCTCAGACGTTCATAATTCTTTGAAGAGGTGAGACAAAGAAGTAATCCATGTGTTGAAAAAATCAATTTCCTGTTCTCAGCCGCTGCGCCTCGAATCCTAATTCCCTAAGG
>JABAJV010000036.1:0-58402 GCA_018854895.1 Tricholoma furcatifolium
CTCAGAATTCTCTCTCACTTGGCTCGTAATTGACTCTCATTAGGCAGTACAAATATACATTGTCAGAATGCCTATCATCACTAACCCCCCAGTAACCAAAGCCAGTAACGATGAAAAGTTCCCTTCGTTGGCATCAGCACGGGCATATGACGGGGTTGTGCATAGCGGCCTACATACCACTGGTATCGTCCCATACCTATCTCTTGCATTGCATCGTTCAATATTTTCGCTTTTGCGCGGTAGAGAGGGTCAACGTCCTCCTCGAAAAGGCCAACAGCTTGAGAATTGGTAGAGACAAGTTCATTTTCCCCATTCAAGCTCCTCTTTTCATTTTCCATAGCCTGAGATTCAGGTAGCATCGTTTGCTAACAACAGGAAAGAGGTTGTTGTGCACGATGCTTACGCAGGCCCAGTAAGCTTAGAGGTTCTGGATTTCAAACGCCGCATGCTTCCTGTCTAGATCAGAAGGGACAAACGGGCGGATGAAACGGTATATAGCAGTTCACGAGCTTCAGATCTAGTTACAAGTTGAAGCCGAAGGTTGAATATTGAATATTGAACGACAAGTTGAGTGGTGCTCTTGCCAACCTGAGACTGCCACAGGTGTAGGTGGGTACTGCAAGACATCATAATAGAGCCAGCTCGCAGAGACTAGGGATGCACTTGTGCGTCCCCATGGCCACTCACACTGCAAAGCAATCAGTTTGGGGGAAACCAAAATGTATTCCTAAACTAATGTTTTCATAATAAATATAATAAATCCGGTATTTTTTATCAGTTTGAGCTTGCCCAAAACCAATTCTTACTAATTCTTATTCTATTGTTTTAGGAAGGTTCCCTCAACTAATTGTTGTGTTTCTCAAATATTTATTTTAGGTAAAGTTTTAAGGCTCAATTATATTTATTATGAAAACATTAGTTTAGGAATACATTTTGGTTTCCCCCAAACTGATTGCTTTGCAGTGTGACTGGTTGAGTTTGGGCCGAAGCGCGTCGTTGATTATTACATAAATGATTTGTAATAAGTTCTCAGGCGCCTTCTGCACGACACCACATCCCCTCCGCGCGTCTACAGCATCCCATCCAGACCTTTGCATACCAAGATGCGTATGTCGTACAGTATCATCCAACTTAATTAAATCCCTCTGTCAATTTTTTTCTGATTCCTCACCCACCCATCTCTCAATCAGATGCCCAAAGTTGAAAGAAGCTACGAAGCCTAAATTACTTCTCCTCGTTGCAACACATTTATGTCTTAGGTATCTAGAGCGAAAGGCAGCTGAAAATGCCGGAAGGATATCCCGTGTCAAGGGCAAGAATGATCCTCCTTGACTCGCACTGTAAAATAGGTCGCAGCTTAGGTGCCACCTTGATTTCACGTAGCCCATCTAAATTGCCTCCCGAGTTTTCATCTCAAGTCCCATTTTATGAAGATACAGGATTCAAAGCAACCCCGAGTTTGTCAGGTCTTCTCTTACAGAGGCGAGTAAGGTTTTTCTAGTGTATAGGATAGGATCCCGATTATCGAAAATTGTAATTCTAGCATTCATCCAATCAACCAACTATCCAACTGAATCATATTATACAGGCCTTCCTTGAAGTTCCATAAGACCGTTTTTCGCGGGTTGAGATCCCGTTGCCCACACCAATTTCATCTACCAGTGCACTGACGGTCATCATCAAGTAATGCGCGCCCAACGCTAAACTTAGCCTCTGAAAATGCGGTATAAAAGCGAAAGAATTATGGAGAGCTTCAATTTCCAAAGACTGTTGCTCGCCATGACCCCAGAAGAGCGTTTTATCCTCCAGGGAGTCGGTTCTGGTATCTGGGAAAACTTGCAAGCGAATCTCTCTATCTTTATCATATATGGTGGGTGCTACGCCGCTCACCCACGAAGTTCATAATCGATAAGATATTGACGATGATCGTATAAGGATTTCTTTCCCCCCTTACCATCTTAACTATATATGACCTCCTAAGGTTGCAACTTTCTTTCCTTTACCCCTCTGTCGCGCTCACTCATGGCTGATGAGTATTCATAGGTATCGCAGCTTATCATCAAGAGGTACCCAGGTCACACTTGGCATGCTTGTACTCAGCTTCGTCATGGCAACTGTTCTAGAGATTGCAACTGTTGCAGCAATGCATGGTGCCCTTGCCGTGTTTGCCCATGAGATTGTTAACGAGACATTCGAAGACGCTGTCAATCTTATGAACGGCTTCCTAATTCCATGGAGTATGGCTTGGGCGTGGTCTATGGCATTTTTAGCATATCCATTCTCTTCCTTAAGTTAAAAAGTTTCCTGCCTCAAGGCGACTCTCACTATAAGCCCATCGTGAACGACGCGGTTATCATTTGGCGAGCATGGGTAATCTTCTCAAGCAGACGTTGGGCACAATATATTCTGGCTTCTATGTGGATTTTGAGTGTTGGTATGTGTATGGGTGTTGCATTGAAATGGGACTGACTCATCATTGCAACTGGAAGGAACCCAGTTATCAGGCGTAATTATTGACCCAGGGCATGTAGTAAGTCAGGCTCCCGTAGTTCGAGCTCAGCTGGCTGCAGGTATTTTGAGCGAAACGTCGATTATACTGAGCTTCAGCATCAATCTCCTTACAACTTTGCTCATTGCCTACGCCCTTTGGTTCGATCCTATTGTTATTTCTTTCGCACTTCTTCGTTTTGACTGCATCGCACAGGGGACACTTGAAATTCATCAGGACCGTTGAGAAGCATACGAACACACTGGTCAAATTTCGAGTTTGGCGAGTACTTGCGTTGCTCATGGACAGTGGTTTGGCGTACTGTTGCCTGCAGGTTTCCTTCTTTCCTATTCTGATAAGGCTTCAGGTATTAACATAGTTTAACTTCAGCTTATCATCATCGTTTTGGAATTGATCCCAGAAAACACATGGGCACATGAAGTGGATATTGGAATCTACATCAATGCATATTACGTGCTATCGGTGCGTATAAACGCTTTAGAGTCTGCCAATCTGCCACTTTTCTTATTCTATTCTGTCTCTACTGTGGTTAGCTTGCCTAACCCACAATGGTAACCTGTTTGATCCACGGCCCCTTCTCTATCGCCGGGGTGCATGAAACCGCGACTGAAATTTACCAGTCTCAGAGGCAGGAAAACAATGGCGGTGTCTAGAACGATCGATTCGGAAAGTTGAATATTGACATACGGCTCTCTCCATCTCAGTTTTCAGGATCATCTAACTCGTTTACATGAATCAAAATATGTATTTATTATCCGTACCCGAAGATAGACTGGCAGCAGAGCTGTCTATGTGGTTACATACTAAACCAAGGACGAGCGCCATGGGAGCCTATATATTACAATGAAGGATACGGGCTTGAACCCGGCGCATATCTACCAAGTTGAGCGGAAGACGTTGCTTCGCGTTATGAGGCAGTGGCATGGCATTGGAATTCGGCGGGCTGAATATAATGTACCAAAAAGAACTGGTATTGTGACCATGGTGAAACTTTCGTTGGACTATTGGCCGGTGGCTCGTTTCTTTCTTCCAACTTCAACCAATTGGCGCCACGCTGTTGTCATGATCATGAATTATAGTCGAGATCATAGAAGTCTATCTGCGCTGCATAACGCCGCTGGAGATGCGTCCGCAGACTTCCGATCGTTTGACACATCTTGACTTTCTCGACGCTGAAGCCTCTTGACACATTGTAAGCTAAGGCAAGGCAAGTTTCTTGAGTCGACGGCCGCGGGAACCAGTAAGCTGGCTAGCTGGATTTAAAGCGGAGGGGAGAACGGACGGATGAAGCTGGAAATACATTTCGAGAGACCGGCGGTAGCAGCCACTGCAAAGAGCTCGAGGCGTGTTCCGATCTGATTGATCGGATACAAAATCACATGGGCAATTTCGCCTAAAGCATCATCCCAGGACTCTACACTAAATCGACTCATCACAGCGGCAGTAGGACAGCTGTCTGCTACTCTTCTTGCTCCATACCTCCATGTTCTCTGCCTAATGTCCCAATGGTCAAAGGCTGGGATACTTATGGCAGACAAGGCATTGATCTGGCCGCCGCTGTTACGTCCTGTGGCTTCACTGCTGCAAAGATCGGAACTAAACTCGGGGTGGGCGATTTATCTGGTCATTTAATACACGCTCGTTGACCGTATCCAGTTCGCAGTGACTAGAGGCTTTGTGCACGCTACTTTGGGCGTAAGCACTGCTGTCGTTGATTATGCTCTCTTTGGTGGGAGCACCATCACTCGACCCCTTCTTGCAGGCGCAGTACTGTCTGTAGTTTCACTTGCGGAACAGATCACACTCGCACCCATATTCTTGAGTGAATACATCACGTCCACGTCGCTCATTGCAGCACACAGCTCCATCAACATTCTTTCTGTCATATTCCCTGGCAGCAGCGACGCTTCATTCTCTTTGGCATCATTCATTACCCTTGTGCGGCGAGAATGGTCTAGCCCAATGGACACAAATATACCCACAAAACGATATGGAATTGCCCAGATAGCCCGAGCTATCGTCGCTTGGGTCGCGTTACAGGGAGTCACTCAGGAGTGGCAAGAGAAGATATGGCTCAAGCACCTCAGGGAGATCCATGTCAAAGAACCTACTGACGTTCGCACGACTCTTTCGCGAAAGTAAGCCAAGACCACTCACATCACCTTTGATGCTAAATACCCGCAGGAACTCGCGCGTACGGGTCACATCGGACGTCATATTGCCTGGGAACAGCGGTCAACTGATCGCAGCCTCCATAGGAGAAGCACCCGTCCGGACCTCGACCCCAACAACAACAACGCCCAAGTTCTCAATCACGCCTCTCTCCCCCGCCAAACCCCGCCCCTTAGATCCGCCACCGCGCCTGTCCAAAGCCGAGCTCAAAGTCACGCTCCGGCGGCTGTCCAAAATGGTACTAGCGGGCTACGGTGGCGCCAGCCTTCTGTTTTTCGGCGTTGCGCCGGGGCTGCTGTCCAGCTCGGCGGAGCTTGCGTCGGAGGAGGCGCAGTTGGCTCTGGCGGTGGATGCGTCCGAGGCGGAGGCCGCGGGCGACTTTTGTGCGCGGCCTACGACGCCGCAGGTCGATTCGCCGTCGCCGTCCGGATATTCGTGGTGGGATGTGTTACTTGGGAAGCATGACCAGGAGATCTTTGAACGGGCTGCTGGGGTCGGGTCGTCGAGCACGAGGGCCCAGGAAGAGATTAAGGCGAAGATGTCGGCTACTGCAGTGAGTGTATTTTTACCTTGCAATTTTGTCTGTCTCTGAATCAGATTTGTCTAGATCTCAGGGAATGAACACATGATGCCCCGGTATTGGGTTCTTACAGACCATGGACGCAGCCAAGTTGTCCTTGTTCTACGAGGTGCGTATCCGTGCTTGATCTTGCCATTACATTTGTTGAGTTAGTTGGCTTAGGGACCATGTCTCTCAATGAGATTGCGGCCGACCTTACTTGCGATGCGGAGGAGTTCGAACCGGCCGTTACGGGAGACGAGGACGAGTCCATTCCGGGGCAATATACCTTTCCGTCGATGTCGCAATCGCATGCGAGCATTTCTTCGATGACGCCGCAGAGATACCATGTCCATAGCGGTATGCTCCGTATGGCGAGGGCGATGGGCGGCATGGGGAAGCCTGTGCAGCTCGCGGTGCGGGAGGCACTGCATCATAATCCTGGTTATGGTTTGTCACCCTTCGGTTGATTGATGCTCGCCTGTGGGCTTTTGGCTCATGTATTTTGTAGATTTGGTGATGTGCGGACATAGCCTGGGTGCTGGTGTGGCTGCTATTCTGGGGATGGTGTGTTGCATTGATGTTTACTTTGATTCACTACCTGATTTTTTTTTCTTGACTTATAGACTTGGGCGGATCCCAAGACGTGTTTGACTGTACGATCTGGTGGCTTGCCCGTTGGTCGGCGTGTTTTCGTCTACTGCTTTGCGCCCCCGTTAGTTTTCTTTCTGGATTTTATATACGCTATTGATTCTAATGGCCTACAGAGCACTAGCCGATGCCGCCCTCAGCAAGCTCGCGAACAGGCTGATCGTCTCCTTCGTCTACTCGCACGATATCGTCTCACGCCTTTCCCTCGGTTCCATCCGCGATTTGAAGAATGCAGCGTCGTGGTTGTGTGAGGCGGAGAGTGAACACGTCGGAGAGGGCTGGACTGCGGTTACTACTCGCGCAGAACGGTGGAAGGCTGGCCGGGGGTTGGCTGACGACCCGCAGTGGGTACGCAATTTCCTTACTGAACATCCATCCGTGTTGCTCTTGCTGAGAAACTACCCCCGCAGTTCGTTGCAGTGCGCAAATCGTTGCAGGCGAATATGCAAATGTCGAATATGTTTCCACCGGGACAGGTCCTTTGGGCCTTGCGAGACAGTGATTTGCATCCGTCGCATAGATTATACCTAGAGCCCTCGGCGGGCGTCCGCTGTGCGGATAAGCTCAGGTTATTTGAGGTTCTTGATGTTGAGAAGATCTTTTCGCAGATCGTGTTTGCGAAGGATATGCTCAAGTGAGTGCTTCGGAGTTGGTCTGTCACTTGGGATTGGTATTGATGTTTTGCGTTACCCCTTCTCTTCACAGAGCTCATATGCCCAACCAGTACGATAAGGTCCTCCACGATCTTCTGTAGCTTGTGTAGTAATAATTCATGCTAACGACATACCCATATTATAAGTATATCTTTTGGCTAACTCTTGTAGATACGTTGTCGTGGCATTAATATATGTGACAGTAATCTATAGTACACTGTTGAATGAAGCCTGGCTCTCTAAGAAGTACAAGGGTGAAAGCGCAAGGATTACTCATGGTCCGTTTGATCGCGCGGCCGGTATTTTATCCCCCGTGATTCGAGTTCATGCTCGACGTCTTCTGGGACTCGCCCCTTCACGCGAACGGCGTACATTCCCTTGACGTACTTTCCTATGAACGAGGTTACAGTTTAACGACACAGGCTGTGAGGGAGTGACTGGGCACGCACCTGTTCGTTGCCATCTCGCCACCCAAGAGTTCTCTGGGTCAACCACGGCAATAACTCCGTCGAAATACGTCGTCGTGCATGAGGCGATGCGTTCAGAGTTTCCCTTCATCTATAGAATGCGGATTTGTCAGTGCACAGTGGTGAATATAGGTATATACGCACCCCCATGATTTCTTCGCAGTTCGGGCATCCGTCCCGGCGAAAATCAACTGGGAGTTGGATTATTGAGCACAATAAGCAGGCTCGGAGCTGCCTCGAACGTGCTTGGTGTGGGATTACCGCGGCCATGCCTCGTCGTTGTCGTCGTCGTCGATGTGTGAAAAGGATTTGATTGTAATCACGTGCGGCTTCCATGTTGGGAGTTGCTTTTCCCGATCCAGGGGTGCAATGTGACGCCAATTTGACTCGTAGTATCTCATTAACCTTGACTCTCAACTGCCACGGCCAAGCATCTTTCTGAGAGTTCTATCTCACAAGTGTAGGGTGTGTAGGACGAATTGTACTGAAGGCGAGCTCTTTTGGACTTCCGTCATCTTGTAAATTTCTTTAGGTATGCTCCGAGTTTCTTCAGATATTTTACTTTTGGTTAACTCTGTTAACGCAGGATCGCATGAGCAATGTTGGACAGCAACTGCTTTCTGGTGCGTTATGGCTATTCGAGCCCCATGGTCCGAGCTAATGATATTGCCAGGCGCGCTTTCGGGCTTCGCAACGACCATCTTTCTCCAGCCTTGTGAGCAGCTTATATCTCATCGAAAAATACTCGATTTGTTGAATAGCATCCAGTTGATCTCGTGAAAACGCGTATGCAGCAGGGAGATGGGAAAATAAAGGTGCAGTGAGTGTTTATTGTGTTGCTTGAGCATTCATAAGCCTGAACCATTTTTAACAGACGGAATAACTTCATACTTGGAACGGTTCGCGATGTTATTACGGAAAGGGGAGTTAGAGGTCTATGGAGGGGTACCAATGCGTCCTTGATAAGGTACGTCTATCTGTCTACGAAAGGCGGCCCAAAGTAATGAGAATCATTTCTTTTGAAGGAATATACCTGGCGTCGCACTTTACATGACCAGCGTCACTCAGTTGAGAACTGTTATGGCGACCTCGCCCTACTTCGCGGCTGTCCGAGTGCACACCCGAGATGGGAAAAGCTCTTCGGTGTTGCCTACCCTTTCGAGCACGGGAAATCTCCTTGCGGGCGCAACGACGCGCGTTGGAGTCGGTTTTTTGTTGAACCCTTTTTCTGTGCTCAAGGCTCAGTTTGAGGTAAGTTTTGCGTGTTCCGCACGATCTACGTGAGCTAATTTTTGTCAGAGCAACATGTATGCATACCAAAGCCTCACAGGTGCTCTCATCTCCATCACCAAGCAAGGCCCTTCGGAACTCCTTCGTGGATTTTTGGCATCGTCGCTTCGCGATGCGCCCTATGCTGGTCTATTCATTCTTTGTTATGAAGGGATTAAACGCGAGACATGTATGTATTCACGACTGCTGCACATTGAGTGGGCGTAAAATAATACTGACGCCGATAGATAATGTTTTCCCAAGCACCTCTGGTGGACATGCCGCGGCTATACACAGTGTTTCAGCAGCATCTGCTGGAGCGATAGCAACACTTGCTACGCACCCTTTTGACGTCATCAAGGTATGCTATCGATCGCGTCTTTGTGTTGCATTTATTTTATGGCTTTTAGACCAAAATTCAAGTACGTTCTGAAGATCGATACCATGGGCTTTGGCGTACGATACGGACGATATGGCAGGTGTGTAGAATTTCGTTTGCTCGCCGTATTCTTCTTTGTTGACGTTGTGTTTCCTTCAGCAACGCGGTGTCGGCGGGTACTTCGATGGAGCATCTCTGCGACTATCACGTAAGGTCCTCAGCTCTGCCATTGGCTGGGCTGTGTACGAAGGCTACCTTATGTTCGTCCGGACACGACAGATTCTTTGATGGTCATCATAGTCTCGCTAGATATTCACGCATCGTTTATTTTTTCGCGTCACCTCAGACGACTGCAGTACCCCATCTCATTACCACGCACATAGCTCAAATGTTGTATACTACTAATGCATAAGACGGCTTTTTAAGCCCGACCTGAGTCAAAGGCTGTGGGCGCACGACACGTAACGCGCCCACGTGAGAAAGCATAACGCCAATTAAGCTTGTCACGCAGACCGCGAGAAAATTTTGCTGACCATATCCTTTGTTCTAACTACCATGGCGAGAGTAACCAGGAGTTCTGCTCGTCGCCCCACATCGCCGTCGCCAACGTCGGGGACGGGAACGACTAATGCATCGCCAATGTTTAGCGCCCAGGCGTCAGCAGCCCCTTCTGAGACCCCCGCAACCTCTGACAACGAAGAAACATCAAAGAAACCGAAGACAAGAACAAGAGGAACCACTAGAAAGCGTGCGGCTTCCAGCGAGCTGGATAACTCTGAGCCTGAGTCTGTATCTGTCAAGCGCCCGCCGTTGAAACGCAGGGCTGTGTCTTCTCCGACGTGTTATGTTGAGGTCCCCCAGACGGTGAAAGGAAAGGGCAGGTCCAAGGTATGCAAAACGCATCTACGACTTCCGTTTCTCATTAGTTATATATCGTCTAGGCGTCTGTTCCACCTCCAACTGCACGTCGTAACAACAAGGGCAAGGGCCGAGCTGCCTCGACTGCTGATGATGAGGATATCGATATGGCATCCGATGATAGCTTAGACTACAAGGAAATCGATGAATCTGACGACAGCGGCTCTGAATTCGTCGTATCCGAACCAGAGGACGAAGGCGCCTTTATTGCCAGTGACAGCGAGGAGGAGGCGGTCATGCTTGCAGCTGCCACAGAAATGTCCCTCCAGACCGCCCTTTCACAGAAAAACGTCGCCTCAGGCTCCTCCTCACGCAATCCCAGGCATAATGGAGCAGCGCTGGCCGCTGCTGCTGCCGAGCGTCGTTTGGCCAGAGCTAATAAGGACGTTGACGTGGACGACTATATGTCTGATGATCACTTCGATTCTGACGACTTTGGTTCGGATTCGGAATCCGATGCTCCGCTCTCTCGAAAGGGCAAAGGAAAGGCGAAGGCGGCGGCGCCAGTGCAGAGTGTTATTCCAAGTGCCCCGCATAAACACATGACCCTGGCACAGCTGAAGAAACAGAAGCGAGAGGAGCGGCGCAAAGCGAACGAGTGGAGGAAAGAGATAAAAATTGAGGAGAAGAGACTGATGCGAGAGTTGGGCCGGCGCCTTACGTATGCCGAGAGATCTTCTCTTGCGCTGCTTAGACACCACCCAGAACTCAAAGATGTCTGGGGAGACCTCGAGGCATCGATTCCCATTATTGCGCCTGTTATGGCTGAACAGCCGGCGAACATGAAACTTACACTCTTGCCCTTCCAGCGCGAGAGTTTGTACTGGATGAGACAGCAGGAGAAAGGTATTTGGAGTGGTGGTATGCTAGCGGTACGTGCTTTCTTTGACTCTCTTCGACATAAATCTAAGTTTTAATCCTTTAGGACGAGATGGGGTAGGTCATATTTCGATTTTTAAAATATGGCTGTCAACTCACAGTATTATAGAATGGGTAAAACCATTCAAATCATCAGTCTCCTCGTCACCGATGGAGCCAAACCCAACCTCGTTGTCGCGTAAGCTCGCTCACACGATGTAGAAATACGACCTGATTATTCTTAGTCCTACCGTCGCCGTGATGCAATGGAGAAACGAGTTGGAGGCGCACACTGACGGTTTGAAAGTCCTCGTTTGGCACGGGTCATCTCGAGTGACAGACCACAACCAGTTGAAGAAGTATGATGTGGTGCGTGGACTCCACCACGCCTGTTATGTTTGGCTGTCTAAAAAACTTCCTCAGGTGCTCACCACTTACGCTGTCATGGAGAGGTACGCCTTTATTTTGGAGTTCATATTGGAATTAAGGTCATCGTCATGTTTAGTTGCTTCCGCAAGCAACACTCTGGCTTCAAGCGCAAGGGCATGATTATCAAAGAGAAGTCACCCATCCACCAAATTCACTGGAATCGAATTGTCGTATGTTTTCGCCGCCGTTCTCTTAGGAAACATTCTCTCAACCTTTCGTCCAGCTCGACGAGGCTCACAACATTAAAGAACGAGCTACTAACACAGCCAAAGCTGCGTTTGAGCTCATGGGCAACTATCGTTGGTGCTTGTCGGGAACTCCTTTGCAAAATCGAGTCGGAGAACTCTACAGTCTCATTCGTTTCCTTGGCGGTGATCCATTTTCGTACTACTTCTGTTTGTTTGATCCTACTTTGAATGGAGTCCCTGAATTGACTGACTTTTTTCTCAGGCAAGGCATGCGACTGCAAATCCTTGCATTGGAAGTTCACTGATAGACGTACTTGTGACGGTGCGTCCTTCTTTCCCGTGCGCGAAGTTATCATATCTGACTTCATTTGCACATAGATTGTGGGCATACGCCTATGCAACACGTAAGTCGCTTGTCGCGAAAAACATTCATACAATTTCTTGATGATATTTTGCAGACTTGTTTCTGGAATAACGAAATCCTTACACCCATACAGAAGAATGGGATGGCAGGACCCGGTAAACCCGCGTTCAAGAAGCTCAGGATTCTTCTAGATAGGATGATGCTCCGTAGAACGAAGGTCAGTCGAGACCATCGTGCCCCGTTTGAACTAGGGTTGATGGCCCTTTCTAGCTTCAAAAAGCTGATGACTTGGGGTTGCCACCTCGCACTGTTCTTGTCCGGAAGGACTATTTCAGCCCGGAAGAGAAGGATCTCTACCTTTCTTTGTACACTAATGCGAAGCGACAGTTCAGTACTTACGTTGATCAAGGAACGGTGCTTAACAGTGCGTGCGATGTGTCTACTCAATTTTCCACAACTCACACGTACCCTAGACTTTTCGAATATTTTCACTCTGTGCGTTTGTTTTGAAAGGCGACCGAAGTGGTTTCTGACATTGACGACCGCGATAGCCTAACCCGACTCCGACAAATGGCCTGTCACCCCGATTTGGTTCTGAAAAGCAAGACTAACGCCCGGAAATTCTCGGATAATGATGTTGAGGAGGCCACCATGTGCCGTATTTGCAATGACGTCGCTGAAGATGCCATTCAAGCCAAATGCCGACACGTTTTTGATCGTCAGTGCATTCAGCAATACCTCGAGACTTCGGAAGAGGACGTTGTACGTCTTATTCACGATCATCGCTGTCGCCTCACTTACGCTCTCTATTCAATAGCCCAAATGTCCCACTTGTCACCTGCCTCTGACCATCGATTTGGAAGCACCTGCTCTCGAAATCGACGAGAGCGTTACTAAAGCTCGCCAGGGTATCCTCGGGCGGCTGAACCTCGACTCGTGGCGGTCCTCGTCGAAAATCGAGGCGCTGGTTGAGGAATTAAGCAACCTCCGTCTACAAGATGCTACGACGAAAAGCATCGTTTTCAGCCAGTTCGTAAACTTTTTGGACCTTATTGCGTTCCGCCTTCAGAGAGCCGGATTCAACGTGAGTAGGCGTGCCATCGTTTCCTAGCTATTGCGTTGAAATGAAATCACAGATCTGTCGACTGGAAGGAACGATGAGCCCGCAAGCGCGAGACGCGACAATCAAGCATTTTAGTACGTATCTCTTATATCTTCTTGCCGTTTTATAGACTACTAAGTTATGTTCAGCAAACAATGTGGAAGTTACGGTCTTCCTCGTGAGCTTGAAAGCTGGAGGCGTCGCGCTTAACTTGACTGAGGCGTCACGCGTGTACCTTATGGATAGCTGGTGGAATCCCGCTGTACGTGACGATTTCTAATCTATTCACAACTTGCTGATAACAATTTTGATATATCAGGTTGAATATCGTGAGTTTTTGCTGTTGTCGGTGTATCTTGATTTTCTTTAACGTGGCGCGCAGAGGCGATGGATCGGATTCACCGTCTGGGTCAACACCGGCCCGTGCAAGCTATCAAATTGGTTGTCGAGGATAGTATTGAGAGTCAGATTGTCCAAGTGCGTGAATTATCGAGGATTCGGTGATGCGCTTTTCTGACGTTCCATGCTGTAATATAGCTGCAAGAGAAGAAGTCAGCTATGGTCAATGCCACTCTTTCTGCCGATGATCAGGTAGGATGCTCATGTTCGCACACGATACATATTTAACTGTGTCTTTGTTAGGCCATGGGGCGCTTGACGCCTGAGGATGTAAGTCTACATATCTTTCGAGTCATCATGCATTTGCTAACTTTTATACAGCTTAGCTTCCTGTTCAGAGTACGTCCTTCCATTCTGTGCCACAAACGCCATGCTGAATACTTCATTAGCTTTAAGAAAGATCTATACCCTATTTGCGATGTAATAGATGCCTATGTATCGTGATATGTTGAAAAATTAGTTGCTGTCATTCTCTACTTACCAATGCATCAGGCTTCAGGATGGAGAACAAAAACAGATCCACAAACCCAGAGTAATGATACGAGGATGGTTTTTCCCGTCAAGGGAAATCGGTTCAAGCGGTTCACTAATGAATGAATTGTTTCCAAGCGGCGAGCGCAGCTCGCTGGAGAATGTCTTTATATCCGTTTTCAATCTACTGTATAGCATACATAAAGTAAATAGCTTAAATAAACACGTATTCAATCGTCGTCAAGCTAAGATATGATTCGGCATACCAAGTCAATAATAAGCACGGTGTCGCTCTCCACGAGGGCGAGATGGAACATTTGTTTGAATGTTGTTCCAGGGAATCGATGTGAGTCGATCTCTGATAGAGGGATATTGATGTACTTGGGTATTGTTCGAGTTGGGTGTCATTAACCAGAATTGTGTCAGGGCAGGAAACTTGAATCTGTTCACCAAATCGCGGAGATCCCATTTTGCATGCAATCGCATAGTTGTCAGCAGTTCCATTACAGTTCGATCTTGGGATCCGAGACTCCTCCAAACCAAGTGATCGTTGGCCAAGGTAAGCCTTGGTATCTCCTCCAACTCCTTCAACTTCTCCCCAGGGCAAAGAATATAATTGACATGGAAGTGCAAAAGTGATTTCCTGAACTCGTATAAGAGACATGCACAGTCGCTCTTGGTGATTTCGCACTGGAGGGTGAGTGAGCTCAAGGGTAGTTGCGCTGGATCATGGAGGCCGGCGTTGAACATGAGAGGTAACTGGTTACGATGGCTTTCCCAAGTCACGATGTGCACACCCGAAAAGTAAAAAGCAATGTCTGGGTTGTCTTGCGTGGGGATCGCAGGGAACTTTTTCTGTAGTTGGACAACGAGGTTGGCGGATTGAGGTGAGGGGACAGTTGCTTTGCTGCGCAACCTCTCTAACCACGGTCCAAAGTCTGACAGATTTCCTGCGTTCCAGTCGACGGACTCAGATACGCTCACTCGAATAGTGTCTATGGAGAAATGGGGTGTGGATTGCGAATAGAGCTGTTTCAGACTAAGACACTCTTTTTGCTCAGGGGATGTCGAGTCGTTTGCCTTCGCTTGAAGGGTCAAGTTGATGTCGTTGGACTCTCCTAAAGTCATGATAATCTCCGAGTCATCTGGCTTCGATGGAAGGGTCGAGTTGACGTTGTTGGCCACGCCTGTAGGGATTTCATCCAGTCGCTCCGATTGAACGTCCAATTCGTTCTCGTTCAATTCTCCATGTCCTGCACCAGAAGTGATGATAGCCTTGGTCTTTGGTGTTATGGAGAAGTTGTACAATCGCCATGCGCAGTAAGCAGTGGTTAGTGTTGCTCCGAGGCCGATGGCTGCTACGAATGGCAGGCTTGTGTGCTTTGTAAACATCTAGCTCGCCAAAGTGAGTAGTTGAAGTTCATGTGGCTGAGGTCGGAATGAAGAAGACAGACATACTGGATGGCAACTGCTTCAGAACTAGTAAGGAGAATTGGATGATTCGGTAAGGATGATTGGTTTTCCTTAAAAAATTCAAAGTTATAAAGGCTAACTTCGAACAACATGTCCCAAATCAGGAAGCGTGCCTTATGATATCCTTCTGGCTGAAAAAGTGGACCCACAGGATCATATACCCGGGAGGGAAAACTCTTGTTCATCCAGTGGCATGTTTACATTTAACTCCGACAGAACAATGCATCCAAACGCAGGAATGTTGTATTCGCGTTGCCCTCCCTGATTGAAATAAGATGGGTAGATTGCTGTTGGACACACATATCGGTCAAAGCTTATTGTCAGTTGCTTTTTTGTTCCTATCAAAGCAAGACTCGTGAGAGATGGAAACGCCAAAGGACTGAGCGGAATCCAGGATTTACATAGCTGATCACGGTGGCCTCGCCGCTGCAGGCGAATTTCCTTGAATAGATCAAGGAGGAGGGGAGATTCCAGTTTGTCATCGTACAAAGAGTGTGGCCGGTGAAGGCAATCTCCTCGACAGTGGTGTAGCATCGGTCAACTTGATGGTGATAGGGCAAAGTGGGGATCCCGAGGGCCAGTCAGCTGTAATTCTCATAGTAATTGCCCGAGGCATCGCCGCTCAGTACAAGCTGATCCTCCTCCGACTGCGAATGTTGGGGAGCCTCCTTGAAGAGCCACTCATACTCTGATACTTTGTCGCGTCTGCATAGCCATTATGAGATGAAGAATAGAGTTTAGCCTAGGGGAGGGAATGGACGAACACACGACGAAAGATTTCCAAAGCCATGATGGAATCGTATCGGGGACTTTGCTTCAAACGTATTAAGCACGTCGGTGTGATCTCTGCTAGGAGAGTAGAAAACGTCGCGTTGTGAAGTCAGATGTGGACTCATTTTATGGTCTTGAGCGGCACGCTACATCGTTTACCACACGTCAGAAACCAAAAAAAAAGGTCAAAATCATAGGCGTTGGACGTCATCGTCATGGAGAGCAATTTAGCAATATGACGGGGGAAAGGCAAAAGCAAAATGATGACATCAGCGCTCATGCATCATGCGTTCGTGTGTTAGTCGAGGTCACTTCCAACTTCCGCCAGCCTTTTTGGCTTTCTCTCGTGTCATCATGCAAGAAGTGACTTTTATATGCGGTGAGACGGCTGACCTGTTCGGAGTAGACCTTATTACAATCTCCACGCGCCGCATTGGAATGTCACACTGGGCATACTATACTACTGAAATACCAAATATCATTGCACGAAGTACAATAAGCCACCGTAGTCAGAACGCAATGCTACGCCGGTCAGAAAGTACGGTCGCCAAGCCACTTCTTCGCGCCATCCTAAAAGACTCCGATAATGGTCTCCTTCCTGTGAACCAATGCCTCCCCGTGTCAACTCACATGGCAGGATTTGTGTAATGTTCATCTTCCTCCTCGAATCCAGGACCAAGGTCCGATCTCTCTACATAATACGCACAACAACACAATTTCTTCGTTCCCATCCAAGCACTGTCTAACCATCAACGCCCGAAGGAGGCTATAAGCAGATATAGATTCGAACCGTAATCGTTCCAATCCATAGCGCAAAACTCAGAAATCGATTTCATATGGACCTTCTTCGTCTGAATCGTCATCATTCCGTCTTAGAGGTCCCATATTGCCAGGCCTCCGAGTGAAGAATGAGCTTTGTGGCGGGAGTGCATTTCGGATCCACGCTCCATCCTCTATCGTCGTCCAACAATGAAGGCCGCCGGCGTCTTCAACATTTGTCCAGATATCCAGGCCGTCAAATGTACCAATGGTTGGATACCTGAGATCAAACTCGACGTGTTGTAAGGAAGGAAAAGTGAATTGAAGCAAGAGAGGACCGATGTCGTCGTTCGACCACAAGGTTAGAGACTCAAGCTCAGGTCGCTCAACGTGCGTGCTACGCGGACTAAACGGAAGCCTTGGCTCTTTGGACAGTTCTTTGTCAATGTATTCGACTGTGAGCGTTGTTAAGCGGTCGAAATGGAAAAGAATGTGGGCGCAATCTTGTATGGATATTCGAGAGGCCACCTTGAGACTTGTGAGAGACGGAAAAACCAAAGGACTCATCGGAATCCAGAATTTACATAGCTGATCGCGGTAGCCCATCCAGCGCAGTTGACGAATGTCCTTGAATAGATCTAATGGGATAGGAGGACTTGGATCCTGTTTGTCATCGTACGAGAGGTCAACCTCCGGGAGAAATATGTGAAGATTAGCTTTGCCTATCAAGGAAAATCCCTTGAGGGCGGCCATCAGCGTGGCCCGCGAAGCCAATCTCCTCGATAGGGGTAGAGCGACGTTCAACTTCAAGTTGTCAGTGATGGGGCAGGTTAGGCATCCGGAAGGCCAGTCCATTTTAATTTCTAAAGTATCAGGTAAGGTTTTGATGTTCAGTGCAAGCTCCTCCAACTGCTGATCCTCAGGAATATCCTGGTAGAGCCATCTATATTTCGATACCTTGTTACGTCTGCATGGACATGAGATGAAGAATACGGTCTACGGGAGGGAACAGACGAACACAAGGCTAAATAGTTCCAAAGACATGATGGATTAGGATCGAGGACTTTTCTTGAGGGGCGTGAAGCACGCAATCTGCGCTAGGAGACTGGACAACTTTATGAAACCAGATGTGGATAGAAAGATGGAAGGCCCCCCATTTTATGGCTTTGGGAGGCACGTAACAGTTCCTTTTGTTACCACTTGTCAAAAATTAGGCCTATGGTTTCAGGAAGACAATAGCTTGAAAGTACATGCTTTCGACAGGACGGAGAGCAACTTGATAACATGATACTTAAGCACAGACAAAAGGACAATGATCATCAATCCGTCATCGATCAGTTACAGTTTCCGCCAGCTTGTTGGCGTTTTTCTCACCTTGGTTACGCATGGATGAGCGAGACAATAGTACAACTCGTGTTTTCCAAGCCGGTGGCATGTGAAATAGTCAGGCGCGAGCCAGCGAGGTGGCACTCACCCAGCTCATTGCACGAATTTGAACTCGTGTCCTTTAACAATGTTGTCGTTTGAAACAAGTAGGATACACGGCTGTAAGGACCTATGATACGCATCATCAGATCGAGGCCGCGACATTTCCAATCCGAAGTGCAAAAGTTAGAAAACGATATCATACGATCTTCGTCGGGATCATAATCCTCTCTAAAACATCTTAGATATCCTTGCGCCGGTGTTTCCAATGTGCTCTGCGGCTGGAGTGAATTTCGGATCCACTCTACATCCTCTTTCGTCGCGTAACCGTCAACGCAACCGGTTTGAATATTTGGCCAGATATCGAGGCCGTCAAATATGCCAATGGTGGGATACCGGAGGTTAAGAACGATACGTTGCAAAGAAGGAAACGTGAATTGTTGAAAGAGAGGACCGAAGGGGGCGTGGTGTAGCATCGGTCACGTGTACAAAAATGGAGCATGACTGCTAAATCTTAAGACCACTTTCCAACGTAGCCCGCCTAGCTCAATCGGCCAGAGCGTCAGACTTTTACGGAGGGCTTTCCCACGGGCATCTGAAGGCTGCGAGTTCGACCCTCGCGGTGGGCTATAATGCATCCGGCACTCCAGTTTTTAAAGTTATCGAACTCGAACTCTACTTTTTTTGCAGAAATGCACGTTTCAGTTTGTAGTACGTGAGCAGAATAATTAGTGGCTACTTACCTGTTGTTGGAGAATCGGAGCATAATGATAAGGTTAGGGTTTTGCCTACATTTGGCTCTGAACGTCATTATCAAACTCATCACTTCTCACCTTGTGCTTTCGACTTGTATGCTAAACTTTCTGCGGCCAGCCCGCACTATCCGACGAGCACTGCAACGCGCCAGACTCTACGCCACCGAGGCTATAATCTCCGCAGAAGCCAACGCGAAACCTTCGATATATGGCCAGCCGTTATTCCAGTCTCATCATCATCTATGTACGCCGAAAGAGTGCTCTTTAACGTAGTCTGACCAGTCATGCAGTGAAACCACATGAACTTACTCCAGGAATACCTGCAGAGGACTATGAACGGCGCAGGCGCGCTCTCATGGAGAGTCTTCCGGACAACAGTTTGGTCGTGTGCATAGCTGCACCAATAAAGTATATGAGCAAGAGTACGTTCATTGAAGTTGTTTGCATTTCGAGATGCTAACATCTATCTTATAGATATATTGTAAGTGGGACTCAGAAAGCGATTCGTCTTCATGATACTCATCTCAAATTCACGCCGTTAGCTACAAGTATCGGCAAGCCTCGGACTTTTGGTACTTGACAGGATTTGAAGAACCTGACTCTGCAGTCATCTTAGGTACGCGCGAGAATTTCGTGCCATTCCGTTTATTTGGGCTCATTCTTACCAGAGAAGGCCTCAAATTCCAGGGGCTACCGAATGACGCTGTTCTGTAGTGGAAAGGATGCTGAAAAGGAGAAATGGGATGGTGCAAAGTGAGCTATTCATCATACTTTCTTCTTCATAACTCTATAGCTTTGATTGCAGAACTAGCTTTGACGACGCTGCTGAAATATTTCGCGCCGATGAAGCTCAGTCAATCGACTACTTTTCGTCTACCCTCAAATCAGCCACGGCCCTCAGTACGCATGTTTATGTAGACATTCCTCCTACACACACACGTCGTGGCCCACGAGGAACAAGCAAGTCGATACTCAAACACTTGTCGCCGCCAGTAGAAGCACGATCGGACTACGATGTCATCATAGACTCGCTTTCCAAGAAACGCCTCCCACTCGCACCGGAAGTGGCGAGGCTCCGGTCTATCAAAAGTCTCGCCGAACAGCGCGTTATGAGGGCCGCGGCGGATATCAGTGGTCGCGCCCACGCGAAGGTATGAAGATCACAATCAACATATGAAGTTGAGCTCATGGATAGTATAGACTATGCGCTTTACGCGCCCTGGGATCTCAGAAGCAGCTCTGGCAGCACACTTCGAATACTTGTGCGCCATGTCGGGTGCTCAACGGCCCGCATATGTCCCTGTGGTTGCCTCTGGGTATGTCTTAGTTGTACCGTTTCTTCCCAGGCTCTCAAACATCCTTCAAAGGCCGAATGCTCTCATCATTCACTATACATCAAATAATCATCTTGTTCGAGAAGGCGAAACAATTCTCGTTGATGCTGGATGTGAATACAAGTACGCATGTATGCGCTGTCATCCAATTCTCAAGCGCTGACTTTTTGGCTTCACGAATAGTGGATATGCATCCGACATCAGTATGTGCTATCCCTATTCTATCTGAACCTTTCTGATATACTTTTCGCATTGCTAGCACGGACATACCCCGCCTCAGGAACGTTCTCAGAGCCCCAGCGCGATCTCTACGCCGCCGTGCTCTCTGCCCAAAAACAACTTGTGGCGAAATGCCATGAAAGTGCGCGGCTCAGCCTCCACGATCTGCATCGAGAGTCCTGCGAGCTGTTACGGCAGGAGCTTTCGCAGCTGGGATTCGATCTGAAAGGCCACGATCTCGAAAACGTGTTATATCCGCATTTCTTGAGTCACCCCATTGGCATAGGTTCGTTTAGTGCTTTGAGCCTATGTGTGGCCGATGTGTATGTGGTCTGACCCGTGTGTTTTCGTTTAGATCTTCACGAGTCAACCAACTTTGATCGTAGCGGAGTGTGAGTACTTGATTTGTCTGCAACTGCAATATTGGATGAATCTGCAACTCTTTTCAGCCTGAAGGAGGGTATGGTGGTCACTGTTGAGCCAGGTATGTCTTACGTTTTCTTTAGAATGAACCTATGTTGACAGCCTCGTGTTGTAGGAATCTACGTACCCCCAACCCCTAATTTCCCAACCCACTTCCATAACATCGGCATCCGAATAGAGGTTAGTTTCTTGCGGTATTCATCTATGCCCTGTTCTCACCCCTTGGTAGGACGAGGTATTGGTAGGCAAGACTGATCCTGTTGTACTCACCGTTGCGGCTCCAAAGGAGGTAGGCCTTCTGTTCCTCGTGGACAAGAAACTTGTTCAGCTAATGGGTTTTTTTAGATTGCTGATGTGGAAGGAGCGTGTCAGGGTCTACTGGGCCTCGAACCTTTCTAACCATGTATACGGCCTATATATGTTTATTCGCTATATAATGTCGACATTAGTAATCGGTTACGCCTCGTGGATGTATGCTGACTCCTGACGAGGAGGTATTGCTTGAGCTGGCTTGCAAACGCAGTTCAACCCGTACGCTGTTCACTTGTTTGTACAGTAATAATTGATCTTGTACCTCCAGAGTCTCGCCGCATCACCTGGAGTGTGACTAGCCTCGCACTATCATCATCCTGCAAAAGTTTCAGTATTCTGTGTCTCGGAATAGTATGCGCCACCTATTTGTGTTAAACTCCGCCCAAAATGGCTCTCAAGATTCCTTTCTGCGGCATCCGCCACGACGGGAATCTTGGCCCATGCTGTTTCACAGATTTGAGACCTAGTACTAGTAAAACGCTCCTCTCGACTGCGGACCCCTCTGATATCCCTTTCCCCGGAAACTATCAGTCTTTGTGTGTCTGCAAGGGACAGCGAAGGCCAAGGAGAGCATGGCACCTACTATTATCCCCACTACTTCCAGCGTATCGTCGATTAGCCTCTCCACATGCATTTGGATTATCGGCGTGTACGTTATCGTCGGCATCGTTGGCCCATCCATATTGATCTACCTTCTCTTACGCCGTCGTGAAAGAAGGAAAGCTGCGGTACGGTTGACTGCAACCATTCAATCTCCATTTGTTACGCAGTATTGACGCGTTAACTGTGTAGAAACTTGTAAAGCCGCGCCCGGTACAAGAGTGTCCTGTCGAAACATTCGACCCTTATAAACCGCCTGATATCTTGGAGGAGTATGTCGTTGCCAAGGTCGCACTCCCACCCAAAGCTGTACTTAGAGAATAAGAAACCCATTCCGTTGCCTGTGTGTTCAGTATTGCCACTTGGAACAATTAAAGATTTTCCTTTGCGCGCGTATGGATGAAGAGACATCTGGTTACTTGATAAAAAGTTTCATACAGCCCCGAGCTCCGATCTCAGTGATCTTTGGTGAGTATATAAAGGAGGTACACTGTAGTTGAGAGTTGGTATGATCGGATTTATCGCTGTGATGTCAGGTTTTGAGGAAAGTTATGACATGTGGCTGTGCTCCATGATCACAAGCTCTTCACCCTCGACATCAACTTCCTTGACACACTCTGCTGAAGGCCATCATGGCTGGGACAGGCTGATACACTCTTTTCTCGTCCGCATTGGATTTACTCAAGCTGTAGCCGGGTTCACGGCTGACTTGGTGGTGCTGAACCCAGTCTGGGAGCAGAATATTGTGCCAGATGCTCTGCGCGAACTGAAAGATGGTATTGCGGTGCGTGTATGGTATTGAAAAAGAACGAACAAGAAGACTTATTTGCCTAGGCATTGGGTTCTACATCAGATTCACTGGGTAGCTCTGCCTCTGAAACGACCTTGGAGCCCTCACTAGATGAGCGAAAACTTTCATACATTCAGTTCTCCAACGAAGCGCCTCCGCGAACGCAATCTACTGTGCGTTTCTCACTTGTTGCTCATTTTAACGATATTTATTACACAATGTAGATAAATAAAGAGATATCTCGTTTCCTGGCGCAAAAACGCGCACGCAACGACGCTTCGAACCGTGCCGAGTTCGTCTATACTCCTGCGCAAAAGAGAGAAAGTCTTTCAGATACACAGGGCGAAATATCTCCTTCATGTGCGCGGGTGGACGCGAAACCTATAGATCGGGATGTCCAGATGAAGTATGACATCGCGCAGAACGATGAAGGCCCGTTAAGTCGCACTATGCATGCGAATGTCACAGAAACTGGAAGTGGGTCAAAGGAAAAGGGGAAAGGAAAGGAAGTTCAGCCTAAAGAAGGGCGGTCGTTGGTAACTGCGCCTGAGGAAAAGTGGGTGGCCGCTGAGCACCCTGGACTTGATGAAAGGTTGCGGAACGTTGAGACACATCTGGCTGTTCGTTACGGTAAGGCGTACCGTCTTTTTATTTCTTTCCTTATATCTCATTTACTGTAGTTCCTTCTGCACCACGGACCCTGCTTGCACGTTTAAACTTCTTGGAGGAGCACCTCATCCGGCTTGAAAAGGATTATCCACCATGGGCTGCACTTCACTTCAATCAGCCAAACAGAGGGGCATGTTTACCTTGTTCCTTTTTTATACAACCTCCACTTATCTATTGTATCTAGTGGCCACCGCCGCCGCGACAGACACCGATCATCGTACCCCCTCATCTGCGCCCGAAGGATGAGACTCCGCCTACAGTCTCTGGGAAAGATGTGGAGGTGCTCCCAGGGGAGAAGAAACCACGAAAAAACGTGTCCAGTCTGCACCGCGCTGTCTTAGAAAAGCTTGAGGTTAAGCAGGCTATGGATGACCTTGCGTGAATGCCCAAGGTAATCTGATAATATCACGCTCTTTGCAATATATGTTCTTTACTGAATATTTCTGTCGACAAGGTCAGCAATCTGTATAGATTGCTTGAGAGGGTTCGATATCGACGTGACCTACGCCACCCTGTCGCGATCAACTTTGCAAGCATGCACCCCTGCATGCGGGTCTACGTCGAGGACACATATGTCTTGGCAGAGCGATGCATTCGTCCCTATCGCGCATAGCAAGACTCAGGATAGAGTCAGAGCTTGGTCAAATATGGCGCCTACAGATTCGGTACATGTAATGGCAATCATACTTTGCCTGATCTGAATTCACGAGCAACTCAGACCGGTCTTGGCGAGGAATTTCATCTCGTGCTTATGAGGTCTTGTCAACACTGCATTAGAACTACCAACATAAAGCCCCTGTAATAGCAGAGCATTTTTCAATGCTATTAACTATCGACGCTAACTATCACAGTTTATGAACAGCATAACGGTCTCTCCACTGATCTTACGAAAAACTGTTTGTCTGTACATTTTCTCCCTTGACTCCCGCCGCGATGAGATCAAGCAGCTCCTGAGGCTGGTCCCAATGAACCTAGATGCTCTTAGTATCTAAGGACCGATCTATGTACGGAATTCGCTTACGAAGTGATTTCCACCTTTGACCAGGAAGAAGCGCGTCGGTCTGACCTTGACGCCCTCTGCCAGATATTCTTTGTAAACCTTTTTCATTTCAAGCCATGCCCAAACGCAGTGCCAACTACTACGTGATGCTCCGATATACGTAACAGTGACCTTCTGGAAGCTTGACTGGATTGTTTTCTCGTCGTAAAGGACACGACGAGTAAGGTCGCGCAGGGTCGGCTGCATTGGGTCAACATACCTGTGGAGCAGATGAGATGAAGAGGTACTTTTATCGTGTGTAATGGTCGTTTACATGCGTAACTCAGACCTCACCGCAGCGGGCTCGTTATAAAATCTCTGGAACTGCTCCGGGGTCCACGTAGTAATTGTTGGGGTTGCGCCACGTCTTTCGTAGTTCAATCCGTGGATCGTCCCAGAGACATCAGAATGTGTCCAATAGGAACTGACCCAAAATCCAAAATTCTGATAAAGCTCTTCTGGTGTCTTACAGTCCTTGTCGGTCCAGGGATTATAAGTCTTTTCGTCGGGAGGAAGAGTGATACCGAAAGATAGATAAGGCGGATCTTTCAAGTAAAGATGAGTTGATCCTGAGTTGATCGCTTGTCATGCCAAAAGATGACGTACCATACAGAATGAGATCCTTAACGTATTGCTCCAGAAGGGAGTATAACTCGAGGTTAAGAAGGCTGGGGTCTGAGAACAGAGGCATGGCGGTTGCCGTGCCCATCGACCAGCCCATGATGGCAAAACCACCTGATGTACGATCAGCATTTATCTTAGGAACAGACTCCTTTTCTATGTATTGTTTGAGGAAGTCGGCGACCTGGATTGCAAGGCGATCGAGGAAAGCTCTCTTTCCGCTATTGAGATCGTCTAACTCGGCATCGGTATACTTGGTCGATCCAGGGTAGTCCCGCCGGTTCCAGATGACAGTTCGTAAGTTGCACTTGTGAGCATACTCATGCAACTTTTCGAACCCGTCTACAAAACGAGGTTAGGCCACTCATACTTCCCAATGTGAAGGCAAAATAAACAAACCTCCCGTAAAGGCACTGCCATGGAGAACAATCAAGGTCGTGTAATCGGTAGACAATGGTGGGGGGCCACTATCTGTGAAAAAAATGTCGATATCTCCGACGAGTCTGTAAGTGCCATGGGTGGCCATTTGTGTGTGGACATGCATTGAAAGGCCAATCGTTTAAAATGGTTAAAAGGCCCCTACGAGCTATTGCCCGACATCACTTGTGGGTCAATTTTATCGAGTAACGTTGTGAGCACGAGGAACTATCTTTTCCCATTGTGGATGCTGATTCAGTCGATTGGGACCCCCACAGTTGTAACTCCGACATTTGCCACGATAGGTGTAGCAAGTTTCGGGTTCAAGTACAGGAACGAGCCAGCTCAATGGGACTAGAGATGGATTGCAAGGTGGCCACGCCACCATCAAAACAACGCCATTTGATTCAACGTTCAACGTTCAACGTGCACCAAGAACTCAGGTGTCGCTTACTATCTGGAGACTCGACATATCGACATAATCAACTTCTTGATGAATCTCAGTACCCATGCGATGACTGCGCGTGAAGAAGATGTGAGCGACTCAGTGCGCGCGTTTGTCCAGTACTAGTAGATATCGATGGCAAAGGACACACGTACACCGCGATACGCTCACTTTACTGTACCACAAGTTCCGCCTTCCCAAGATGGCCACTTGTTCCTCGTTTACCCCTACTTGCAGTAGGTGTATTGACTGGTGTCCAGATCGTAGGTCGTCTTCGCATATACTTGGTGGCAGAACTTCTTGAAAATTCCTGGAAGGAAAAGTCCACTATTACTTGGAGGGATAGACCTGGGGGCGAAAATGCTGCTATCATTGGGGATGCCGCCGTGTAGAAAGGAACCTAGATTACACCGTACTAGCATCTTTAGTCTAGAATTCAACACAAGACATGCGCTGCTTTAAGAACTTCCCGTAAATGTAGTGCTGGCCGATTCCTGTTGTCCGCATAGCCTTGGATGGTTCTGAGCGACCCAGAGCCGATTTTGCAGATTCAGGTGCAGAGCAGTATAAGCTGGAAATCCCGTCTTAAACATCCATGCGCCATGATGAGAATGCAGCTCGTTCTGCTAATAAATTAAATTATGTACTTAAACGGAATCAGCGCATATCCAGATGAAATCCGCATAGATAAAGAATTTAAAATCGTATCGTTCCATGTGGTATAACTGTAGTTGGTCGTCCCTCATTCGTCCAAATTAGTGACTCCCGTTGGAGTCAACTTCTGCCAACTGTTTTGCGACGAGCTCTCGACGCAGCCACTTCTCCTCAGGGACGAACCACCAGCTGAAAATTCCAAAGATAGTAATAACACCAAAGATGACACCAGCCTGAGTTGTTGAAGTTAAAGCGTGACATTAAAACATAGTGAGACTGAACGCTTACAAAGTTGAAGGAATCGGCTGTGACAGGGAAGTAGAAAGGCGAAATCATGACCTGCACACAAATGGATCAACGAGGAGTTAAATTGCAGGGATATTCTTCACTCACAGCAAAAACAATGGCGTTGAAGACGGCGGCACAGATATAGAAAGGAACGGCGAACTTTCCAAGGTAGAAATACGAATTCTTGAACCGGCCGCGGGTCATTGTCAGACGAAGCAAGGCGATGAGCCCATATGCCGCAATTGTGGGCACAGCACCTGCAGACACCAACGAGGTAAATGCGACTTGGCTGGGGAGAATTGTGCAAAGGATGCAAGCTCCAAAGACGAAGATGACGGTAATGGCATTTCTCGGTTGACCAGCGGAGTCGACTTTGCCGATCCAGCTCGACATAGGAAGGACACCATCTCGAGCGACAGCGTAGATTAGGCGGGAGGAAGCAACGATGGCGATGCTCGTATTCTGTGTAATTAGTTTTAGTAACCTAGTCAAGGGGGAAAGACAGAGGGGTCATACCATAATGAGCCCGACAGAGGCAATGATCGTCATGAATACGCTTCCTCCTTTGCCCAGCGCGAGGGCGTAAACTTGCACAAACGGTTGTGGGGCACCAAGCGAAAACAGCGTGTCGTAATCAGGAGTGCAGAACAGGAAGATAATAGTGGTGATGAAGCCAAGGACTCCGGTAGCAATGGCACTGCTAAGAATCCCTTTCCCAGCGATGACCTTGGCATTTTTGGTCTCTTCGGCGATGTGTCCCGAGGCATCGAAGCCAGTCATGGTTCCTGCGGTGAAAAGGCTGAAAAGAAATAAGTATGAAAACGGATGTAAAAAGGATTAGGCTGAACGCACAAAGACAAAATCCAATTCCATCCGGCGGGTGCTCCAGTTCCATTGTCTAAATAACAGATGATGAGGAACGAAAAAAAAATCGGATATGGCTACTATACATACAGGTTTGGGTGAAAACCTCGCCGGCAGAACGGAAACCATATGTCCTGGAAACGCCAATAGGGAGCCAGATCACGCTGAGGAAGAAGTCGAGCATGATGATCGCAAGTGAAAACTTGAACACAGCAGAGTAGAGGCGAGGCGGAAGGTAATTGATCGCGACCGAAAGGATCAAAAGTGCTTCAGACAATGCCCAGATGAAGGCTCTCCATTTGACATTGTCGTCCGAAATACCACCAGGGAAGTCGATTTCCCAAACGGCGAGTTGGGATACGATGTAGTATGCGGTGGTCTTGTGTTTATGCCTTAAAATTGTGACGACCCAAGAGGGAAGAGGAGCTCACCTGGCAATTGCTGGCGGTGAAGGTCGACCAAGCAGTGCAAGACCACCAAGCCACGATGAAACCAAAGAATCGGGCATATTTTGGGCCAGCACTCTCGGCAGCCCAGATATAGATGGAACCACTGAGAGGTAGTGCAGAACACACTTCCGCGAGAACGGCGGCAGTGATGGTCATAAAGACGATGGTAATAAGATAGGACGACCTGCAAACGAATTCAAAGAATGTCGAGGCATGTTGATCGTGTTGAATACCATATAGCAGCAGGACCTCCTGCCAATATTCCGAGGAAAAGAACAGAGCTAATCCAGGGTTGTCAACCTGAGAAACGTGCGACCGTTCAAATCTGATAACTTACCGAACGCCTCCAATGAAGTTTAAAGCACAGAAACTTGCACAGAAACTTTCGATAAGATGCCAGGAACGGTGAAGTTGCTAAACAAGACCAATGAGCAGCCGGGACTAAAGGAACTATGCGACTTACCTGTTTATATCCGAGATTTTGCTGAATAAAATGAAAAGGTCAGTAATTCTGGCCAGGACCCCTGACGGGGTCAACATAATGGCGATACTGGGGGCTTCCCTACGCAGGTCTGAGCGCTGTTCAGGTTCAAGCGGTATGATCTCAATCCTACTGAATCCTGCAACGCTTGCCTCCGCATCATAATGATGTCGAAGAACAGAACGCTGACAGAAGACAGTGAGGATACCCGCAGCCACGTATGCCAGTATAAATGACCAGATATACGATGGACGTTACCGATAACAGTTCAAATGCGTAGGAGTAGAACCCGAGTCTTGCCCATAAAAGGTCTGTACCAGTTGTAGTTCATCTTGATCTATTGAGGAAGCTTCTTCCTGGTCGGTTTTATGTATCTGTGTCGCGGACATGGTTGAACGGGGCAGAGTCCAGGGAAGATGGTAGAATGTGAGAGAGATACGAAAAAAAACTATCGCCTGTGATATAAGGTGATAAGGAACGGATTATGTAATAGAATCTCGGAATTCGCAAAATGTCGATTGAAATGGTCCATTTTATTCCACGAAAAATAATCCAAAGGCTAGCAATATGCCGATGAAGATATAGATACAAAGGCTGATTAGCCTACTGGATATTAAATCGCTATAGAGTTTACTAGGTGAGGGAGAGACAATGAAGCGTAAGGGGTTTGACGTACTGGTTTCAGTGCCTTAATGAGATGCCACTCCTCCATTGATACATCAGCCTTGAAGTTAGTCTGAAAGAAGAAGAGAATGTCAGAAGAATAGTATGTATTATGACAAAATAGTTTACCTTGAGTACATCAATGCTTTGTCGGCTGATGTGGCTGAGGATCTCGTCCTTATCATCAAAGTGTCGGCCGAACATCTTTGCGGATTGGTAGACGGCATGCTCAATCTTTACGGCCACACCTCCGCCAGCTTGAGACTTCTTCACGATCTGGAGAAAAGATGATGAGAACCTGTATGTACAATCCGAAATATAGGCTTACATCTTGAGACTTATGGTTGATCTCAAGTGAGGTGCTTATAACAAAGCATATCAGCATGGAGAGGAAGAACGAACAGGCCGAACCCACATTTTGCCAAGAGGGATAATATCCTTCTTTCCAGTAGCTGCGTCGGTCTTGACAACTGCCAGTGGCGTGCCCACACGAAGTGACCCGTCGAGGATGTCGACACCCAGGATGATTGGGTCACGCTTACAGAAGGCCGCAATGATCTTCAGTCGACAAGGCCATACAGCTTGTGGGGCAGCATCTCTTCGCTTGGCTTCTGTTATCTCTTCGTTGTAAGCTTTGAATGAATCGAAGAGATGGTAGATAATGTCCGCTATGGTCGCAGGGCTGTCAGATCTACATGCCAGGGATAGAAAATCCTAACGGCCCACCTTTGAACAACCGAATGCCCATTTCCTCAGCAAGGCGTTCCGCATCTTTGTCAACAGTGACATCGAAGCAAAGTATACATGCCAACTCCTTTGCCTTCTCTAACATAGTTGCAGCCCGCATGATGTCCCTCTTATGCACAGGACCAATGTTGATTCCAGAGACAGGGATCTGGCTGACTTTGAGGAAGTCTAGCAATGCCTCGAGCGAACCAAGGGTCGAGGCCTGGACGCAGACTCCGCGGCCAGACTTATCGATGCTATTCAATAGTGTAGTAAGATCGGACATTACTTCCTCTTTGAGGTCGTCCTCGTCCTCGTCTGGACCAACGACTAGCAGGCGCGAACCCGCAATTGCTTTTTCGAGGTCTGGTGCAGTGATTTTGACACCAAGAGCGGCCTTGACCTCTTTGTGGTGAACATATGCCGACTATGATAAATCATTAGATTTTCGCTGACGAACATTGGCAGACAATGAGAGACCAACCTTGATGCGCAACTCCCGTAACGGTTGGGGCGTCAATAATGCACGAACTTGTGTTACAATGGGACCATTTAGACCGCACACCACAATCCTATCACCCTCTCGTAGAATACCATTGGATAACACCACGTCAATGGTGGTACCAAGACCCTCGATGACCTTGACTTCCAACACAGTACACTCCAATTCGGAGAGATACATCAAGCGATCGCTCATACGCTGTTGCGTGAGGTTGACGAGAAGCATGATCATGTCAGGTACACCTTCACCCGTAATAGCGGACGTCGGGACAAGGGAGACGTTGCGCGCGAAGTTCTTGTTATCGTAGTACAAGCATGCATTGAGACCTTCTTCGGCGAAAGCAACAATGGTTTTATTGACGCGATCCTCGAATTCGCGTTGCACCGCTCTGGATTGTTTTGCGAGAGATTCACGGAAAGCACCGTCAGGCGTGGCTTCCCAGCCATACATACGATCGATCTAATGACATGGACGAGTCATAAGAAGAAAAGAGACAGGGAGAACCTGGAAGACTGACTTTGTTGAGAGCAACAATAAATGGCGTCTTTCGATCACGAAGGAGGCGAAGAGACTCCAGAGTTTGGGCTTCGAGACCGTGCTATTGATAATCTTGTCAGAAATGTTAAGGTGTGAGAGCGACTGAAGGCATACCATGATATCGACGACAAGGATGGCAATGTTACAGAGCGAGCTTCCACGTGAACGCAGGTTAGTGAATGACTCGTGTCCTGGGGTATCGATAATGAGAAGACCAGGTATCTTGTATTCTTGCGTTCCATCCTGTTTGGGTGTTTAATGTCGTGAATCGTGAGCAATATTTAGGTCCTACCCTGTTCATGACGGCAGTTTTGGTCTTGATGGCATCCACCGGGAAGTACGTTGCACCAATTTGCTGTGTAATACCACCAGCTTCGCCCTCTTGAACGTTGGTTTGCCTAATCTAAAATCGAAAGAGTATTAAAATCAACAAGAAGAGGGGCCAGCGCAACTGCAAGTAGCCTCACCTTATCCAAAAGCTTTGTTTTGCCAGTATCGACGTGTCCCAAGATACAGCAAATAGGGCTGCGGAGATCATCTTTGCTCCTTGCCGCCATCGCCTGCTCGTGTGCCTTCTTCCGTCGCTCAGCGGCTTCTGCTTTACGCTGCAGCGCCATCTTTTGTGTCCGTGTAAGTTCCTCGTCTGATGACGACTCGTCAGAGCTGTCCTCATCCGAATCTTCGTCTGAGTCGTCTGAATCCGACTCGTCCGAATCTTCTTCTGACTCCTCTGATGACTCTTCGACTGGTTTCTTCGCTGAAGGAGCCCCGTTCTTCGCTGGAAGCGCACTATTCTTTGCCGGAGCTGGTTTCGTGGCTGGCGCAGCCTTGGTCGGTGCAGCGGTAGGCGCTGCTTTTGCAGCCGGTTTTGGTGCGGGTTCTGCTGTTTTCGAGATATCTGAAATCACACTACGCAAGGAAAAATCAGGAATACCTACCTTTGGGCTCGACCTTTGGAGGGGGTGCAGGCTTTGCTTCCTCCTCCTCCTCGCTTGATGCGTCCCAGTCGTCTTTGACCTCGGAAGTAGCCACCTTTTCAGCAGGTTGGGCCTCGTCCTCACTGGACGCATCCCATTCATCCTTTTCTTCTTCTGCAGGCTTAGGCTCTTCTTTGGGCGGCTCAGGTGTCCGTGGACGAGATTCAGGTGCAGGCGATGCGTCTTTCGAAGCGTCCTTCGCCGCAGGGCCCTTCTTCTTGCGATTGCCGTATACCACTTTCTTCGGTGCGCCAGCGCCAGCGGCCTGCTGGAGACCTTCAATCTGAACACCCGACGCGAGGAGCGCCTGTTTACGGATCTCCGCCATTTGCTTCTCCTCCTTCTGCTTTTTGGTGAGCAGTCGTCCCTCCTTTTTGGCGAGGTCCTTCTTGGCCTGAAAAAGATAAGTTCAGCAGACGACAAAAGGGCATGCAAAACGGATAAACCTTCTCTTTGTCCTTCTTTCTCTGACGCTCCTCTTCTTTCCGTCGCTCCTCCTCCTCGGCCCGCCTCTCCTCTTCCTCAATTCGCCTGAGCTCCTCTTCATGTTTCCGCTTGGCCTCCTCCTCAAGACGTTTCTTCTCCTCCATCAGGGCCTTCAAGGCGCTGATACCGCCCTTCTTCTTACCAGCAGCAGCTGCCGGTGCGGGCGCTGGCGCTGGCTCGTCATCCTTCTTGGCCTTCTTCTTTTTCTTTTTCTTGGAGTCAGCTTTGCCACCTGGAGCCTCGTCTTCGTCGTCTTCACCAGCTTCCTCTTTTGCGGCAGGGGCAGGGGTCTCAGGAGCGGGAGAAAGGGGCTCGGCCCCTGCAGTCTCGGCTTTTTTGGCGGCGGCTTGAGCCTTTTTCTTTGCCTAATTGAACGCAGATGAGAAATGCATTGTAAAGTAGATTACATGAATAAAGCATACCTTTTCACGTTCCTTCTTGAGCTTCTCCTTCTCCTTCTTTGATAGAATTTTAGGACCGCCTTCATCAGCGCCTTCAGCATCATCATCATCTTTAGGTGCAGGTGCAGGTGCAGGTGCAGGTGCTTCGACTTCCGCAGGTGTACCAGGAATTGATTTTTCAGCTAGGCACCGTAAGAATAAGCCGTTTCAGAAACTAAGATGTAAACATACCTGGTTCCTCCTTTTCCTCGTCCTCATCCTGAGCTTTCCCGCCCTTCTTACCCTTGCCCTTCTTGTCCTTTTTCTTTTTATCCTTCACGGGTCCCCATTCGTCATCGAGATCGTCGGCAGTAACTGTCACGGGCGCTTGGGATTCGAGGGGAGCCTCTCCATCCTGAGTTTCGCCAAGGTCTTCATCATCGTCCTGGGCTTTAGCACCCTTCTTGCCTTTGCCCTTTTTATCCTTCTTCTTCTTCTCTTTAGCGGGCCATTCGTCATCGAGATCTTCAGCAGTGGCCGTTATCGGAGCTTTAGACTCAGCGGGTGCCTCTCCGTCTTGGGCTTCATCGAGATCGACCTCAGGCTCATATCCACCCTTCTTCGCCTTTTTCTTGTCCTTCTTCCCTTTAGCTGCAGTAGCCTTGAGTGTCGACTTACAAGCAATACGTCAGGAGATTGATTTCGCAGACATAAAATAAACCCACCATGAGACCACCGAAATCCTCCTCCTCTTCCTCAGCTGCACCGTTATCCATATTTAGCGCTGCAAAGCTCGAGAAGCCGCCCGTCTGTGGGCGAATGTTTGTATCCTCATTGTCATCTGGAGCTGCAGCGGCAAGATTGGATGCAACGGTCTCTCCAGCCTTTTCCCTGTGATCAGAAGAAGATTATCAATACAACTATTTATAAAAAGTACAATCGCCGCACCAGAAGTCATCATCTCCCTTCTTTCCCTTCTTTCCCTTGTTTTTGGGCGGCATCTAGTCGTTAATTAGTCGTAGAGAGGGGAAGGCGGTGTAGCACAATGAAGAGCAGAACTTTGTGAGTTCACCACTGATCGGTCCGGGAATCGGATCAGGCTCGGGCACGTGCACCTGACTAGGAGAGACGAGCAGTGTGTCGACGAAGACGAATTCAAGACAGGCCACGATCCATAAGCACCGACCATGGGCCTGCTTACTATCATACGGAAGAATCGGCGGAAGGAGAGAGAGATGCGCATTCTGTTTTTGTATGAGACTATGACTGCCTCTGTATTGAATAGACACTAATTGGCATGCGATAGAGGGCTTGATAACGCGGGCAAGACAACGATCTTAAAAAAGCTCAACGGAGAAGACATCAAGAGCATTAGTCCAACGCTTGGATTCAATATCAAGACTTTTACGCATGGCAAGTAAGCACTGGCCATTTGTTTAAGGAATAGGCGACGCCGACGGTTTACGTAGGTACACACTGAACATATGTGCGTATCGTTGATGGTAAGTAAGGTCCTCGCGCTAAAGAACCAATGATACAGGGGATGTCGGTGGTCAGCGTACTCTTCGACCCTATTGGCGGAATTACTTCGAGCAAACAGACGCGTTGGTCTGGGTAGTTGATTCCAGCGACCGCATGCGCATGGGAGATTGCAAACACGAGCTTCATTCCCTTCTCACCGAGGATGTAAGTTCTAAATTCTACCAATGTTATCTTCACAGAGTGATCCCCAGATGCTCGTGCGCAATCACCTCGCATCTATGCCTACCTGCATCAGCTTTACCCCGTTACTAACTTCTTATGACAGCGGCTCGCAGGTGCATCACTTCTGGTTTTCGCGAACAAACAGGATTTACAAGGTTCGCTAAGCGCAGCTGAGATCGAGCAGGTGAGCATGTCCCGTCTTTTCTCGTGTCTTATGTCCATCATCTCCGCCATCGCTCCGATCTGACCCTGTGTCGTGTGCACTTGCAGACTCTCGACCTCGGAGCGATCACAACACATCATTGGACAATATGGCCCTGTAGTGCTGTTACGGGTGCTAATCTTGTAGAGGGATTGAATTGGGTTGTGGGTGAGGTGGCCACTAGATTGTACTATAGCTCCACGGCGCCGTTGGTAGAGCGGACGAAGGATGGCCAAGGGCCATCACAGACAGAGACTGGCGCTACATCGTCATGATCGTAGGTGGTAGGTTCAATGAAATAGTAAACAGATGGTCTGGTCGTTCGGTTTGTGTTCCATGTTGAATTTCTGTCCGTGAGAGGTGCTCATGACCGATGTTCATAATCTTGAATAGGTTAGAGAAGTTCGATCAACAAAAGCAATGTAATCGCGGCAAATTTGTGCGCCTTTTACGAAAAGAATACGGGTCAAGCTCATTCATCTACGTCCTGGCCCTTCACGATTCCACAACTTGTTAACATCTACGCGATCCTCTCAATCAACCTTTAACTTTACGGCACCTATCGCATATTGAATACATGTGCGGAGACTCTCCTCGTTGTAACATACCATTGGATGTTGGACTTCTTACGTCCTCAATTTCGCCTCGAGCTCTGCTGCACCATTCCTTGTCTTTCTATTCGGCATTCACGGGTTCTTTTCTGATCAGCGAGGTCACCGGTTCATCCATCTCTTTCTATCTAAGAAAACATCTTTAGGACTTTGGAAGCTCTGCATTCTATTCATGACTCAATTATTCTGCATCTCCGTCGACGTCGCCATTTCACGACGAAACAAGCGTGATCTTGATGAAAGTAAAGACATTCCAAGGTTTGATTTTTTACCTTTAACATCTCGATCGTGTCCTGGAGTACGGCATCAACGGTGAGGTAGAGTTTCAAGTTGCGGAGATGACCCGACTCAAGAGGTCTAGATGCGTCTTTCGAAATTATTTGGATTCGCACTGTTACACGGCACGACGGCTTAAGCAGCTCTTTGTCAAACAGATGATGAATGGGACGTTTGTGCTCATCGATCCCTATGTGGACTTGCGCCCTTGGAACGCAAAGGAGTGTCGTATCTCTCCTGTGAAAAAATCCTATCAGTGCGCACCTTGCATGGCGGCTGCATGTACGGGAGTGCGGGTGGCGTTACGTGTGCAGCTCTTCACTGTTGGTGATTTGACACTGTCCACCCATCCGCGGCGGCATCCGTCCCGCGTGTATCCGTGCAAATCTCTCTTTGCATTCAACTCTCCCCTCGACTTCCCTATTATTCTCTCTTCTTTCCATATTCCACAACAAGTTTCTTCGCAGCTTACCGATCGTGCCACGTATTGCTGTCGATCGCCACCCGCTCTCGCCCCATTAGTATTCCGCATTTTTGTAATCAGTCCACTTTGGCGCATTGGTGGATTTTCAGTTACCGCTTAAAGAGGACTCATCGCCACCGTTGATGAAGGCCTTGGGTGGCACTTACTAGCCGGACAGGCACCGTGCAGAGAAAAGAAGTTATGCCTAATTGGAGGCGACGGCTGGAGGAGTTCGCCTATCTCCTGTAATCTGTTCCTTTTTCCCGTGCCAGAAGAGCTTAGAGTGAATATAACTATGACACGAAATGCCAACTTGCTACGGCACGCTTACTAGGTCCCCTTGCCTTGGCCTTGGCCTTCGCCGTCTCGGCTCAGTCCTTCGAATTTGACTTCATCACCTTCTCCCGATTCGCGATCTGTGTGCATTGTACGTGCATCGCGCACTATCTAATGTACCTAAAGATGGTACAATATGGTAGGGGCACAAATGCGGGTGAGTGCTATACGACGCTATTGAGTGGGTCGGGGGGCGGCTTCTTGGTTTCTTCTCTTCCTTCCAAATGTTCTGTGTGGGCTGTTCGGTACGAGTTTGAAGCTTCGACATGGAAATTCTGTGGTTGATTTCAGTGCATTGTTCTGGGATTGGCCGCATTGTTTGCAAAGATTGTCAGACACGACGAATATTCTCGAGATGGGTGGCGGGATCTGACTACGCAGGGTTGTACAGTCAGTAAGTGCAAAATTGTTAACCTTTTAACGTACGCAGCAAGTTGAAGTCTCAGTACCCCTAGAAATCTGACGGCATTAGACAGTGCGATGATAGATATGCTGAGATTCCTGCCAACGCCACTGGCACAATGTCAGTTTGCAGTGTTCCCATGATCAAAAAACAGACTTTAGCATAACCTGTATTCAAGATATCCTACGCTTCTCATTGCCGAATGTCGGCCCTACACGCCTAGGCTGCCTCCTAGGTGGCTGTTGGGCAGCTGTCGATCGTACTCGGGAGTGTAATGTGCATCGGCGTCTAACCCCATTACCAGATAACAAGTAACGCGCACGCAATTCACTTGCCATGCGCCTACACAACCGCCAGGCATTGTGATCAATCTGAGCTGTGCCAAGGCCGTTATAGAAGCGCAAAATAACAGCATCGTCACGGGCTTCCACGCCGCCGCGTCGTCGTTTGTTGTCAGGAGAAAAATGACAGAAAGTGTTCGATTAACTCTCTCGATAACGTGTCTTGGCCGATCGTGTGTTATACGCGGTCAATTTAGCTTTTATGCTTTGGGTTTTAGTCGTTATCTTCCTGCCGTGTGTTATGTCTTTGTCTAGTAAGCGATGTCTGGTGGTTGGTTTTTGGGTGACAAAGGGTTCAAGAACGCGGTCACATGGTCACATCGTGGCGTAGGCGCCCAAGACGCCACGCGTTCAAAGTGTCAGATATAAACGTGTTTTATTCAACACCGAGGGCTTTACAAATTCAAGAAGTTTCACAACGTTCTCCTCGCATGAAAATGCCTAGGAAACAAACACAGGAGGGATATACCCGTGGCGAGAAACAGAGTGATCCACGGAATATGTCGAGGCCAATGAATTCAAATAGGATTCATGCCTCAAACGGGGATAGAGAGCCTATGATCACCGTGGAATTGTGGACGTTGGACACGACGCAGACAGTGCATACCTCGGTGAAACTGGCAATGCGCGTCAAATATGTCGTTTTTCAAGTTATCCGTGGAGAAGAGGTTCCTCGGCATAGTGCAGGGTCATGTCAAGGCCTCGGTATGTTTTTTTGGAGATTCCGCGGGAAGGGTGACATTGCTTTGTCATGCGTATCTGGAGCAGAATCCTGAGAATCCTTGAGCACGTGGATAGTTCCAAATGGAGAAATGAGAATCCCCTGGATTGGACGTGGTTGCGGATCTGCACTTGCATCTCTAGCTGCATCTGGATGATGGCCCAGCTTCTACCACGGGAACCAGTAGCTTGCGCGCGTTATAAGGGGCTCAGTTCGACCCATCTTTCGGTACTCTCTCCCATCCTTTGCCTTCATATCCAATGGCTACCTCTACTCCACCTTGTGTCCAGTTCTCATCCTCCTCAAAGGCTCTTCAGTCTACATCTCTCTTCTCTTCATCGTTACTCAGTCCACGTTCATGGATAATATCCTTTGGTATGACTTTTAATTGACAGTCTAACACTGGGAACTCATACTTTACCCCCAGCGCGCAGCTCTATCCTTTCCTTGCTTAGCGACGCAATTACAATTGGTCACCTTACAATCTCCGACTCTGACGGTGTGAATTACTATGGAAAGCATCAAAAAGGATGCAATGACGTCCATCTAAAAATCATTAACGACAATTTTTGGATTCGTATCCTTCTCTCAGGAGATCTCGGCTGTATGTCTATACTTTGATATCTCATCTACAAGTTGAAACAATCTCATCATTTACAAATAGTCAGCGAGGCTTATATGATCGGCGATATCGAGGTTTCCTCCCTCAAGGGCAGCATGGACGTATGTCATCTGCTATTTATTCATCTCAACTCCGACTCATATATAATTGCCGTACACAGCTTTGGCTCGAAAATCAAGCCGGGATGGAAGAGACTCTTTCCTCTGTTGCTGCTCGTATCTCTTCAGCCATTTCAGGTTTCTACAACTCCTTCCTTGGTCAGACACGCTCACAGGCTCGCCTCAACGCCATTGCTTCCTATGATCAGTCCAACGAGCTTTTCAAAGCCTTCCTCTCTGCTGAGATGATGTACTCTTGTGCCCTCTGGTCAGACTCTGAGGGTGGCGTTCGTGGTGATCTTGAGGATGGCCCTCGGCCTGGCGACCTCGAAGCGGCTCAGCTTCGGAAAATTCGCCATGTCCTCAATAAGGCACGCGTTAAGCCAGGCCACCGTGTCCTTGAGTTCGGCTCGGGATGGGGAGGTTTGGCCATTGAGGCTGCTCGCACCTTCGGCTGCGAAGTCGATACCCTCACTCTTTCAATAGAACAAAAGCGGCTGGCCGAGGAGCGCATCCATGCCGCCGGTCTCGATGGTCGTGTCCGTGTCCACCTTTTAGATTACCGGGAGATCCCTGCCGAGTGGGAAAAGGCCTTCGACGCGTTTGTGAGCATTGAGATGCTCGAGCACGTCGGCGCCAAACACTACAACACTTATTTCAAACTCGTTGACTTTGCACTCAAATCGCGCGACGCTGCCGTGGTCGTCTCTGCATCAACCTTCCCTGAATCTCGCTTTACTGGCTATCAAGCGGAAGATTTCATGCGCCGCTACATGTGGCCTAATTCATGCCTTCCCTCCGCAACGGCTCTCATCACCGCAGCACAAACGGGATCATGCAACCGTTTCACCCTCGAGGGCGTCGAAAACCATGCGGCACACTATCCACGAACTCTACGCGAGTGGGGTCGTCGCCTGGATCGAAATCTGACCCAGGAGCTAATTTCGAAGGATTATCCGGGGCTACGCGATTGTGCTGACTATGATGCCTTCAAGCGCAAATGGCATTATCTCTTCGCATATGCAGGCGCGGGTTTTGCAAAGGGTTACATCACATGCCACATGCTGACTTTCATCCGACCAAACGACACACCTATACGCTGCGATTGATCCTGTTACTATTTGATAGGTCAACTCCTCCCTAAACAAAACTTAGCATTTCCGTTCCATTTGGCACGATATCCATACCCTACTCCTATACCCTGCCCTTGCAACCTTATCAATCAGCATCGCACATCCCCTTTTCTCCTGCCCTGCGCCACGAATCTCATACTCTGAAGAACATGAACGCTCGGCTAACATACACGCTATCCCAATCATTCATCTATGCCCTGCGGAGCAAGGGCTGTTCTATTAGATCCCGTTCCATCTGGCTACATATGTCTTTATAACTTGGACCAACTATACCATCCTTACACCCTCATCTACATGGAATGTACATATATATCTCTAGACGGCATCCTGTCAAAATGCTCTGCCACGGTCTCAATCGCTTTGAACTATATCCATTCACCCCTATTTATATTATTCCAAGAACCAAGAACTCGTCCCAATTGTACATTTACCGGTATCTAAATGGAATCATGATTTCTCTGCTGTTATTTTGACTTTAGTGGGGCGGCTAGAGATCTCAGGGTAGGTCTCGAAGGAGTAAGGATCAAAGAACTTGCTTCAGATGCGCGCTAGTACATACTGGGAACAGATTTGGTTGTGCTGAGGCGCAGAGTGCACATTTGGGTTTGTGCCACCACTGTGTAGAGATGTCGCTTTGTCGAGAAACACGATGGGCTTTCTAGCCCTGTTTTTTTCAATGCGGCTCTTAAGGACTCGGAGATTGATATTTTTCGGAGGTTAATATGCCTCTTACCCTCCTGCGGTTCGTGAAAAAAAGTTATGTGACAAATCTCACTTATAGTACCTCTAGTGAAGCATTTGGGCTGACTTGAGCTGGTAGCGAGCTCAGATCGATTATGTCCGACTCGGACGACAGTGCTCTTCTGGCATCATCTTATTCTAGACAGAATCAATTTTAAATTCAGTCTTGCCATTCTACGGAGACTTATCAGTCAGCTAAACAGGATAAGGATCGTTAACCTGCCTTTAGTGGAGTCGCCTAACATACAGCTCGGTGCCTGATCATGAGGATCGTGGTTGAGCCTGAGCATGACCGCAATATACACCGGCGCCCCGAATACGGCGGATGGAAGAAAACCGTGAATATAGAGGACGTAAGGTACTATGTTATGGACATAGTATGAACTTTTCAACTGCTTGATCATGTTCCTTGTGTCATCATTAGATCTATACAATCCACCCATAGTAATAAGACTCGACCATTCAATGTTATCTCTGAAACTTGGGAACAAAATTGGCAGTCACCCTCAATCCAATTTTCTACGGACCGGGTAAAGGACGAACATCTGGAGATAAACACGTCATATGCGTATAGTAAGCTAAAAGTTGCATTCTTGTCAGGGATATCTAGCCAGAGCCTTAAAAGCCAGATGAACTCAACGGCGCCTTGGTAAGCACTCCAAGGCTCCCAACCAAGGAGAATTGTGCCCATTTTGCTCGTGAAGATTATTTGCAATCCAATATGAATGCTGACAATGTAAGCTGATTGACTCGCTGTTGTCGGGGCGGATAACCCCTTCTGTCGTAGCAACTATACCTCCATGATCTATCGCTGTATGGTGGTGTCACTTGTAGTGATTGCCAGCAGTTCCCATTAAACATCCATCATACATATGTTGCGACCAGAAATCAACTCAGGCTCCCAGTCCCGCGTGACTGCCGTTTGTTCCCAGAATGTCTGCGACATGAATACCCTGGCCTTTTTATTCTCCTTTGGGTGGAGAGCACCCAAGGACTTTTGAATGTTCTTCAGCTATCGGGGGAAGCTTTACTGCAGCTATCTTCCTCCGACTCACTTGGCAAACAAAGAAGCAGCATCAGATTGAGAAATGGTGTATCTGTGCAGCATGTTGCATTGAAGGAGCAAGATAAGAGTGTGTTTTAGGTCTCCCTGATATTCCGAGGAAATATGACAATGTCGAACAGGACGGATTGATTATGATTACTTGAATGATGGTATAGGGCGCCAGGGGCTGAAGAGTGGACAGTAGTGAACGTGATGTAGAAGGCAGTCGGGATAGATAGATTGAAATCATACATAAAAAGAAAACCCCCATGTAATGCAAACATCTAGTGAGAGAAAGATAGCGAGTGTAGTTGTTGTGTATAGAAAACTTGAGAGTCGCACAGCAATAGTTTCTGGATTTAAGATAACTGAATCGAACCCGAGTAGGAAATAGATAGGTGCAAAGTCGTGGCAGGTCGTCAGTCGTCAAGAGGGCAAACGAGTGGGATCAAGTTTGGTGACCCAAGTTTGAAGCTCCTTCGCATTAGGCGCGGACAGAGCGTGAGAATTGGACGCCGTAAATAGAGTGAATGAGAACGGTTTCTGCAATTTGCTCGTCAGTCATCAAACACACGCATTGCAGGGACGCCTTACCCCTAACAGAAATTCCTTGTGCGGATCGCTCTCAACGTTGACTCCAGTAAGGCTGACAATGCCAATCTCTTCGAGCTCATTCGAATGAGCGTAGATATGAAGATAAGGTCTAAACAAGTCGTCTTTCATTATACGGTAATCGGTACTAAAGCTGGAACGTACCTTCGGAGCACAAACCATCGTCGTTCCCAGATGTCTTGGCTAGCGTCCGTCAGAATCATCAGATGGCCTTTTTTGGTCGCGCCGTCACTGACGAACTCTATGTAAGCAACTAAATGCGAAGAAACGAAAACATGGCCACCTTCGGGGTATTAACTTTGTGTCAGAAATTAATTTTAGTTCTTCCACAGATCCCAAGTTTGTCCCTCGTTCCTTGGATGAGGACAGAAGTTCATCAGGATCACAAGGGTCCTGCGTTAGAACAATCTAAGTGGACGTCAGTAATTGATGAAGATGAAAACATAGGAATGTCGTCGAACCTTTCCCTGATGTCCAAATTGTTTCCGCCACAAAGCTAGTGACTTCGAAAGAATGGCGTCAGCACGCCAAGCGAGCGCATCTACTGCGAGGGGACGAGGTGGATGATTTGATAGTATGACTCGAATAGCCTGAACGTCAGCGGCTCTGCGTTCAGTAGAAACCAAGCGTTCGTAATCCTCGACAACTGAGATGCCGCGAGGCTTCCATGAACCTAATGCTTCCTCACCTCGGACGTACTTCTCGGAGGTGTCCATTCGCCATAACTCTCTGGGCGAACGAGTAAGGGGAGGTGACAGGCGAACATTGAAGAGGCTGCTCGACTTCGAGAGGATCTTTGTTGAGCCGAAAAATGTGAGCAGTTTAGAGGGTGGGCTTGCATCACGCGTTCGCATAGTAATCGCAGCATCCATGCTGAACTGGACAGGGTCCGCACAAGTGTCTATGGCCACGGCAAAAGTAAATTGGAGCAGAACGCGCTGGTTGGGGGCAGTCACCCTGTTCAAGAGGACGGAATCATGGATGCTCGAGTCCCATAGTGCTGACGCTTCCAGTGTACCGGTCCCATCAGGTCGAAATTCAAGAGCCTGGTCTTTCATTAGCGGGAGTGTGATGAGCGCCTTCGATGTTGATTCATGTGTGCGGCCCTTGGAATCCAAGAGACGAATGTTGCCAACGCGCACTTTTGTGAATTCCAACAACGGCAATTGTTGCCCGGAGTTGGATGACAGAGTCAAGACAACCCGCCGCTGCAGTCCTTGATGCAGTAAGAAAGCACCTGCGTCAAGGTCGCCTTGTGATACTACCGGGACTGGAGAATATGTCCCGTCAGGCCCTAGTTCACATATTTGCAGCCAAGTGACGACATCATGATTCTGTTCGACCACAAAGTCCGTTTCTGACCGTCGCATGGGAGGCAGGGTACTCGGACGACTATCCGGTGTACGAGGTGGAACAAATGATTTCTGTTCCCGCAATTCATCCCATCGCTCCAAACGCTCTAGATATGTGGGCTTTACGGCCGCGAAGAATTCGATAGGGCAATACCCTTGCCGCAAGTGGTTCAATACTTTCGTCGATGCAACAATCGAAAAACTTCGGCGGAATTTTAGTTCCGAGAGGGACGCATTCTCCATGTCGACAGCGGAGGAAGGAAAGACTTCCTCTGACGCTAGGGTAGGACCTAAAATCGAAGACAGACGAACTTGAAGATGGACGCCAGAGAATTCATGTGACGACAGGCCTTTCACTGTATCCACGGTCAGGAAGAATATCACTTTGCTGCTCGGAAGAATAGTGCCTGGTATCGGCGAAGATGCTCGGGTGGAAGCACTGGATCCGTTGAGGTGTTTGGCAGATTGTACCACGCTGACGATCTTAATATCAACACGACATGAGCCAATCGCCTCTGACGTGTACCGACAAAAAATAGGAACGGTAGAAGATGACGACAAGCGGCGGGCAAGCGGGGCAAGGGATATTAGGGCATTTCCGACGAAGGAATATTCTGGCGGGGGCGAATCATAGAAAGGTTCATCAGACGAAAAGTGCTGTGTATACGATGGTCGATCAATGTAGGTTGTCAGGTTCCTCATTCGCTGCAGCTGCTGCTGCATTCGATCAAGGGACCATGAATAAATGGCGTTGTGTCTCTTGTCAAGTATTTTTACTGCGACAGATGGTTGAGTCAGCGAGGCCAGGATGGGGTCGGCCACGTCGCCGAATTCGTCCAAACCAGCAATAGTATCGACCGCTGATGTAGGAGCACCAAGGGGACCACCAGCAGCAATTGTAAAGTTGAAGGTGACATCTTTACCCAGCTCCTTGCTATACAAAATCATTAATACTGAAAATACCCATGAAACAAAGGAACTCGTACCTGATGATGTTTGCTTCCTTGATCATGACGGCGTTTGACAGAACCATCTCCGCCATCGAAAAGGAACGATGAGATCTCCACCGGTCAAGGACTTTGCGTATCAACCTTAACTGCTTTGCACTATAGATGACAGGCTCGAATTCTGCTTCAAGTTCTTCTCCTCTTGCACGGGCGTCAATGAGCCGCCTCATCTGGTTGCGGACGAGTCTCAGCTGATGTTCCATATGTTCCTTCTCGACTTTCAGGTCCTCTGCTTCGGCAGATGATTCTGTCATTTCTTGTAGCCGATGTTCAAGCTGATGCTGGGCATCCTTGAGAGAGTCATCAAAGACAGCAGGGCTGCCGTGTAGACTCGTGTCATCTGTGGCAGTAGCATCACTGGAAAAAGGTCGGCCTGCTTCGCTCCATACGTCGTCCATATGGCTCAGGCTGCTCTCTGGACGTGAGGGCTTCGAGTTATGGTCGCGCATGGTTTTCACCTTAGTGATCTTTTCGTATAGTTTATTGAGGTCGTCATCCGGAAGATTGTCGAGGGTGGGATCCAGTCCAAGGCGAGTAAGGGCGGCTTCTCGCTTCGCAAAATTCCAGTCTACATCAATTTCGTCGGTGGAAGAGGTAGGAGAATCCGGTCGCGTCGACGTTTCGCCTTCAATTTCTCCGGCTGCAATGGAAATGCTGAGATTAGATTTGGCTGCCACTCGATCCCTTTGTCTTCGAACCTCTTCCGGATTGTTAAAGCGGAAGACATGGTTATCACCTGAGAGAAATCAGACTCGACTCAAAAAGATACTCGAAAACCGTTATATCTTACCAAGGATAATGCGAAAACCGGAACGGAGCTTATGAGACTGTTGCCCATCGTTAAATCGGGTCTAGACTTTCTTAAATCGAACATACCTGTCCTGGCACGAGTTGTTTTCCATTAAGGAACTAGCGAACGCAGATTAGATCTATAACTCGACAGATTTCAGAATAGCAAGAGAACTAACGGTTATACTGTCCGGCAAACATTGTATGGTGACCTTGCCGTCGAGATTATCGAAATGACAGTGCTCTTCCATAATGTTATCACCGCTCAAACGGATTGTAGCTGGCTTCTCGCTATCCAATCGACCGACCTTCGATAAATAATTGGTTTTAATGTCACATGGCAAGGAGGTGGCAAATGCGTACGATTGTTTTTCCTGTTTTGAGCTGATAGATTAGACATTCACTCATTAAGGGATCTGCGAGGCAAAATTAGTCATATACGATCCATAAAAGATTTAAAGGAGGCCCTGAAAGACAAACCTTCGTTCTGTAGAGAAAGCATTTCTAGGGTGAGTAAAATCCACTTAGTGTCATCAGAAATGAACGCACCAGATTGACGAGATGCGGCATCTAATGAATAGTTACTAAACACGACTCAACGCATCAGCAGTTCGCAACGTACCTTTTTGGGCGTATGAACACCAACAAGGTCCCTGTCCACAGTGATACCTAGCTCTTCAAGGGCCTTCTCCCGTTCCTTCTGAACCTCCTGCGTCTTCTGCATCTTTTCCTCCCAAGTCTCATTCAAGCTCTGCATAAGCTTTTCGCTAGCTTCCATCTGTTCCTCGAGCTCTGCCTTGGTCACAGTCTTGATACGACCATCCTTCGTCTGATACGTAACTTTCTGCTTCTCAGGCGGTACCTTGGGGTCGAAGACATCCTCGCCACTTGATCCCGATACACGAGCTGCAGCGGCACCGCACATGATAGTCAATGATAAGAACGAGAAAGAAGAAAAAGAACACTCCGATGCGGTCGTACTTACCTCTTAGCATCTCCAACTCCTCCTTCAATTCACGGACGAGCTTCGCATTAGGATCCTCGTTCACCACTGCTTTATTCTTGATCTTCTTCGCCTGATCGGCATAGCGCAGCGTACTGAGCGTCTCCTCGTAATCAGCTGGCGAGATGGCAGCGATCATAGCCGTTTTGGAGTTCCCGCCAAGACTGTCCTTGAGCAGCCATGTGAGGACCTGCGTATTTTAGTGATGAACACGACATGGAAAACAAATAGCGCAAGTCATGAGAGGGCCGCACCGAGTCACGATAAGGTATGAATTCTTCAGCCTTGCCTTTCTTGCCTTTCTTCCCGTGATCGACTTGGCTTGCCATCGCCAGGGCTGATATGACTTTGCCCAAGGTCGTCAGTGACTTGTTGATGTTCGCTCCTTCCTTCAGCCGCTGCCCGGTCGCCCCTGTCGAGTTTGCGCGCTCCGACCCGGCCAAATCGATTAGACTGGGAAGATAGTGAGGCAAGAACGATCTATGTTTGGGTTAATAGGACGCACTTGATTCTAGAGACCTTCTCTGTATCCATATTCGTTTCTACGTCGTGGCGTTTCATTGTCAGGAGGAGAGTAAAAACAGCATGCGACCGGGACGATCTAGAAAGTAGAAACTTTTCGATCAGTCGACAGGAGTCACAGGAGGATGGGATAGGACGCATACGTCTCGTTCATGTTCGTGGCGGCGACAGTTCGCGCCTTATTACCTTCGTCCATAAGAGTCATCATTTCATCATAGCTGTTCACGACCAGTTTGGAGAGATCCTCAACGTAGGGACCCAAGCTGGGATGCTCACGAACCCTGAGGTTCCCTGTGTTCTTGGGATTCAGCAGGTCGCGTACTTTCTCGTTGTAGATCTGAAGAATAGGGGCATGTGAGCTGCAAGGCTTCGGCGGAGGATTCTGATGTGTGGCAGACCTCGATGTAGGAGACTTCGACGGTGAAAGATAAATTAGGGTCTGCAGTGCGTTTTGCGTCGACTCGCGTGAAAAGTTCTTGACAAGTAAGGGGGATGATTCCTTTGTCCGCGCCGTCTGAAGGTGTTTTTTGAGTCTGTATAAAGTAAAAAGTATCTTCGACGACGTACAGCCCATCATACTGAAGAATTGGCGTCAATCGTCGTAAACGCGCGAGAAATAATACCAACACTACTCACCTATAAGATTTTCCAGACCCTGCCCCAACGTATTCGATCAACCTCTACCCAGAACTAAAAGCTTGACGCATACCAGTTTGTCCATCTTCATAGAAAAACATCAATCAAGGAAGAATTCTCTATCTTCAGTAAAACCACTCACAAGCCAAAATACATGCATTGAATCCCGCAAACCCGTGGTCCAGCAGCTCCTTGCCCAAATCATCGTAGAGCGTCTGCTGCGAACAATACCCCGGCTCGTCGCGAGGCCCCGCCGACCAATAACTCTTATCAAAACTGAACGCGAGCTGCTTGCGCTCTGTCGCGCGCTTCGAGTCCTGTGCTGAGCCTGCCTCGGGCGGGTCGAGGATCGTCTGGTTCCCATCCATCCGAATGAGGGGCTTGGCGCCCCGCGCGAGCTCTGCATTGCATTGCACTACCGTTTATTATCCTTGTAACGTCTGAGTGGTAGGAACACCCACGCACCACGAGAGTTCAGAGGCCGACATCGGACGACGACCTTGATGTTGCCGTCCCCTGCTTCGGCCATGGTAGATTATGTAAAGGGGTTATTATTGTAAATGTAGAGAGCGACGAGCTCTGGCCTGGGACGGACGGCGAGCCAGGCGATGGGGTATATTGAGGAGATGAAAAGTCGAGAGTGGGCGTGGTTGTCAAGCAAGCTTCACAAGCGCGAGACCACAAGCGTGACGCGCTTGTCGCCAATTGTGATCGCTAAGCTTTTCTTTCCTCCGCCCATGACTGCACCTTTGTTTTCTGAAATCTTGGAAAGGGCCTTATTATTGCCGTAAGTGTCTACTACTAATCAGCGAAAGAACCCATAATTCAAATCAATTTTGGTATTGATCTGCCATGCGCATACCGTCGATCCCACAATTGCCTATGCATTACGATCCCTTATAACTCTAGAATTGCGCAATCGCCATTTTTTGTCGTTTAAGCGTATGGAGTAACACTTGCAGGGTTTTTATCGGGGACTATTTGCCAATGTTCATGTCCAGTGCCACTTATGCTGTTCCTTACTCCTAGCTGCGGGGTGGCATGTGTGTCATGTCTGTTGACAATTATTCTTTTCTTCTGGGACTGGACTGGCAAGCATGTGCAATATTCCAATCTGTTTTTCCGTGTCCAGTCTCGATCCGAGGCTTGTCAGCCTGTCTGCACTCTGTTCTCTCCCTCGGGATTCATTGGGATATTCCAGCGATTTGCGATTCAAACAGCACACTTGTTTACTGACCGGTCATGGTCAACGTCCGTACTTTTTCCGTGCCTTGTCTGTCGTCAGGTGAGCATGGGTACTGGCGGTGCCCCGCTGCCCTCAAGTCTCAAGTCCTAATACCATGTTAAGTTTGATTATCACGCACATGTTCCATGCGACATTATTCTGCGATCTCCTGCTGTTTTGGACCTGGTGCTTCAATATTGCAATGGTGCTTAGACTATCCATGCATCTCACCGTCTCTCCCAGGATGACAGCCAGTGACTGGCGCTGTTGATTTTTTTCATACGTGACTTGTCAAAGTATTTTAAACTATGATTCCTCCAGGTAGAGCGATATATCTATGAATGGTAACGGGTTCGATGACATACATACACCCCACGACGCATGTCGTGTTAATCAGGTAGTCAAGACCCGATGGATGGTATCTGAATCTGAATAGACGTACCGTCACGTACTACATATCAAAATCAAATCAACTTTGTGGCAAAGCCATGGCTCACGCATCATGCAACATGGACCAGTGATTGGGTTCGTACACCTACCTGAACTCTGGCCCCCTCATTACCCACGCCTCCATTCAAAATTACATCTGTTCCGAGTTCGCAGCAACACGATACAGCTATCAGGATTCCAATGCTTAATACAGTGATATCTATACCAATCAGCCCCACTAACTGTTTGAATGGGCGTCAATATGTCATCATAGATCGCAGAGCGCCGACTGTAATAACTCATTGAATCCTGGTCAACCCACACTAAAATACCGCGGCACATCACCTATATCCTTGGTGAGTTCAGGATCTATCGTACTAACTGCCAAGATTCCGCTGTTAGGTAGGTTAAAACTTGACGTTCAAGTTGATAAGACAGTGTGACTGCGCTCGACGAGTCCGAGCAAATCCTTACTACCTCCGAGTCCCCTCCTCCGACGAGCCCGAGCCTTGTGTCCCATCAGCGACCAAGCCTCCAAACCTTCGAGTTCTTCATGAATCAAGAATCTACTTGTTGGCAACTTACCACCCTTTTTTTTTTAAGTCACAGTTTTGTTCTAATTCTGGAAAGATGCCTATCACTCGAGATACCACTCACATAGACTATACTTAGCCAGGCTGGCGAATGGCTAGGATGAGTCAGCTTGACGACTCCAGTGTGTCTGCTGCTGGGCACGAATTGAGTTCAAGTTCTTAGTTAGGCTTGCCATGGCTCTACAACTGAGCGTAATAAGAATACATCTCGTCTCATCCTGCTCTTTTTTTTTGGAATGAAACCCTAATGAAACAGGAAACAGTCCTCACAGCGTTTGCAAGCCCCATTAGCACTCCACTTCATAATGACCCTGTTTAAGTGACTTGAACCTGAACGTAAATCCTACGCAAAACGCAAAACCTAAAATAACGTATTCCATACTCCACACTTCATAACGGCACTCCTTCGTCCAAACCCCAATCCCACGAAGTTCGATCCTAGCCACCGAATGATATCAAGCACCCGTAAACCGTATCCATGAGCCGTAACTCATGAACCCAGCCCAGCGCCACATTCCCTGTCAGCTAGACGGAGATAATAATTTATGGTCTGGATGATAAAATGATAAAATGATGAATATATCTATACTCCAACTTGACTTAGTCAAGGTGGTCATGACGAGGCGACGAGGCCCTAGGAGGGTATTATGCGCATGCACATGTATATGACTGTATGTATGGCTCGTGACTTGAGGGCTTGGAGTTGGGATGGTACGGGACCAGACAAAAATAGTCATCCAAGTGTCACGCTGGAGGTGGTCTATGGTGATAGCGAGGAAACTGGAAGTCGATGACGAATGTTGCGGGTAAGAGGATATGGATGCGAATGAATGAAAAATGTGCGGTTGTGGTTCATAAACCGTCTTTTTTGGGGGGGGTTGAAATTTGTCTTGAGAAAATTAGATATCGGTTCAAAGGAGATCAAAGTCGTCGAGCTGCGAAGGGCAAAACGTATATCGGGGAACAAATACAACAGAATAGTCCTAAGACGTACCTCGTCGTTGTAACTCAAAATCGTTCTCTTCAACTTAGACGTATCTACCCAGGTGACATAGTCTTCCATGTGTCTAAACGGAAACCGAAGGTGAAAATATCAGAAATAAAAATAAAAATAAGGAAAATTGTACGGACCTGGTGACTAGATACGCAGGGTCCGTAATCGTATCAGGACCAACACGAACATGTCCCTGTTCGATAAACTTAACAGCCTATATCATCATCAGCCTACATCCTGTTTCCATATCCAAGGCCAAAACTAAGCACTCACTGCGCTAACCGTCTCCGCCATCTTTGACGCACACATCACCACCGCGAGCCTTCGTCGACAAAAAGCCGATACCGTCAGCTTATTCTCCACATCGCTCAGCTTCGCAGACGAGTTAAGCACGCCCATGTCGTATAATTTTGAGAGGAGTTGGGACTCCATGCGAGTGCGGAAGGGATCTTGGGACGGAAGGAGGGAGACGCGATGCGAGAAGGAGCGGAGGGCGCCGCAGAGTTTGTTGTACCTAGTAGCAGTTGTTAATAACGTATCTTAGGGAGGGTATACAGAGAACCAATACGCACTTCTGATAGTCCTCGCGGTCTTGGATATGGTACCGCCGCATCACCTTGATTTCACGCAGGTTTGCATCTTCTTTCCACTATAAAAACATGAGCTAATCCTAATACTAATTACTACAATGAACGCACGTTGAGAAAATCGACTTTCTTGAGCAGTTTTTGTTCATGATACTTGAGTTTGCGGACCATCGTCGTCGATGTAAGGGGTTAAGAAAATTGGTGTCACGTGTTGTCTAAAACGCGGTCATCACACAAGTAAGGTAGGGTGGTGCAGTCACACCGCAGAGCCCGCTACCGTGCACTTATTGAAAACGTCTTTTGTTCAGTGCCCATCGAAGATCGTACATGTCAAACCCTCGCAACAAGGCGCGCCAGCAGAAGCAGGGACACACTGGGCTGCCACTTAATCCGCAACTTGCACACATCTGCCAAGATTTCTGCACTGTAAATTTGAGCATTTTCACAATAGTAGTACATTGGTAATTTCACAAAATAGATCATTGCAGCAGGTGCCCCTCCTGCTGGTGGTCCGTCTTTTTGAAGATCAGCACAAATAGAGAGCAAACCAGGTATAGCTCTACTTTTGGATCCCCACTCGCTCGAGTTCAACCCTATCACGGAACACAATCCATTGACCAACTCTACCTTGGACGATAACCCCACCACCTTCCCTTTGAACCAGAGCCTATACGCCGATGCCACGGACGAGGTCGTGGTCCTTAACAGTGAGCAGTGCACTACAGAATCATTCAACCCTGCATACCCGAGTATAAGCAGAGTCTCTTGACGATCTCGTACTTGTATTCGGGAAAGACACCGGCGACGTCCATGATCATCTCGTCGAGCGAAGCGTGTTGGCCCCCGGGGGTAGGACCGTCGTTCAGGACCTTCGCGGGGTACATGTGGTCGCCCAATCCAAGACGACGGCCAGCCTCCTTAGCGATAGCGAGCTTTGGCGCGGACACCCAGAGCGATGGCATCGTCGATGGTCTGCTTGGTATCCTCACAAGGGGATCGAAGTTCGAGAGAAGACTAATGAGTCCGAATCCGCTACCCTCTGCTTCAGGATCAGTGCCGCCAAGCTCCTCGTAAGCGACAGCGAGACGACGAAGACGACGAGAGGCGAACTCCTCGACATCGGCCTCGAGACGGTTTCAATCTCCTCGGTCTTGTTACGCGTGCAAAGCTCGATTATGATACCGGCCATACCCTTGGTGACACGCTTGAGCTTGCGGGAAGACTCCTCAAGGTAGGTGATCTCGGTACGCTCGTCGACGGGGTTGAATGGTTTGAAGTCGAGGAGCTTAATACCGGTACGAGCGCGAGAAGCATCGCCAATGGAGAGGCAGGGTAGTTGGGATTTGGGTCGTATGTTCGCGTCCAAGTTATATTTCTAGCGCACGGCGCTCAACGGTCGCAGCTCTTCGACTTGCAGAAGCTAATGTAAGAAGAGGACCTCAGAATTCTACAGAGCTACCTAGGAGGAACATTGCTCACCTGACGACACGTAAATGGAGTCTTTCATGGAAGCCCCGAGAGCTTTGCGCGATTGTCGATGGCGTCCAAGCGATGTGCAGCATTTTGCTTTTATATCTAGGCAGCCACTGCAGTTGGAGGTGGATAGGTGATCGACGAGGGATAGTGCAGAGTAGGTCTGGCCTTCTCGGAGAAGAGCAGTTGCATACAGGTGACGCGAGTCGTGATTGTGGTCTTCGAGAGTGTGAGACCGCTCTGCATGACACACAGCTGTCTGTGTGAGATCCGCGTCAAGACATGACCAGATGATAGGGCACAGAAGCAGGAGGTAGATCGTTGTGCATGTGGCGCCGTTGCTCGTTGTTGTCGTCAGCAAGATGTGTCTATTTAATGCGGGAGGGAATCAATAATGTTGTGGCAGAAAGAACGACAAGTTGCGAAAACAATCAGAACCAAGGAAATCTCCCACCAGCTTCGAGGACCACAACTGAGACGCTTGGGTCCTCAGTCACACAGGCGACCAGTACAAGCAAGCCCTACGACGAACTTTAGCCATGCTACCCGACTGCAGACATACGAAAGGCTTACCAGTGGTTCCACCTCCAACGGAGCTGCTGCATATCGAGCTGGAGAGCAAAACAAGAGAAGGGAGGGGGGAGAGAGGAACCGAGTCCAAACCATAGAGACGTCTTAAAGTTACAGGAGACGAGACATTACGCCATAGTTTCTCACAATGTACACGCGAAAGCTCCAAAAACCCACGTGCCGTCACAAACCTCGTCGCCAGAGAAACTACTTACATAGCGGGATAGGTCACCTTGGCCGCAGACTCCCGCCAACTTGCACGACGCAAAGTATCGAAGACAATGAGTGAGTGATTCTAACATTTTATTTACTCAATTCTGAGATTCTGGATTTGTAGATCCCTTTGTAGATCTCAAGGTCGAAGGACCCATCGCTCTGAGCACGGCGGCTAGCAGAGCCGAAGCTCTCAAGTACATCGAAGAACAAATCAGAGTCTATACATCTATAATGAACTACTATAAAAGCCGCCACAACTCATTTACCATCACCTGTCGAATACCCTCAGAGATACTTGCTATCATTTTCGGCCAAGTCGTCGACGATGCACATCAGGAATGTTGGGGCCCGGGACTGGGGAAACAGTCTCAAAGACGACCATCGTTTTCCTGGATCGGGCGGATTTCGCACGTTTGCTCCCACTGGCGCGAGGTAGCGCTCTCTACCCCAGACCTCTGGTCCACAATCCAGATCAGCTACCAGGCAAAATGGGCACTGGAAACGCTACTGAATCGTTCGAGAGATGTAGAATTATCACTGATCATGTGGGACAGCGTTCATTTAGAGGAAGTTCTGGGTTCCCATCTACCTCGCATTAAGAATCTCAATGTGGGTGGTTATGATGCTGATAAGACGAAGAAGCCAAGGCTACTAACTAACATATATAAGCTAGGCAGATCAAATCAGCCTAGAAGGTATTCACGTACTCTCACGATTGCTGGGTGAGAGGCGCGATGCCAGCACTCATTTGAAGATGGAAAGACTTGAAATGAGCTCCTACGCGTGGGCGGTCCAGCCGCAGCTTCCTGACAGTATATTCACCGCATTAGCACCATCTGCACCTCTGAAGCATCTTGCACTCGCTGGTTTTGGAATAAACTGGGCATGTGTGCATCTACTTAACAACCTCGAGACATTCCATATCTCCAGTATCCCAGAGACGCGTCGACCATTGCCGGTTCAGGTTGTTCGTTTCCTTTCGCAGATGCCTACCCTCAGACACTTCTCAGTGGATCAAATGGATCCTCGGTGGGAGTTATCGCCCTCGCATGACCCTGACTTGGATGCGCAGAGCTCGAGGATAGAGTTGAAATCCCTCGAACACGTCAAAGTCGCATGCGAGAACCCATTTATCCTCGCATCCTTCTTCAACTCCTTGACGCTCACTAACGAGATCGTCGAATTTGTATCTAAAATTGACCTGAGCGAGACGTCGATTCAAATTGCTGATATTTCGGTTCACCTGCGGGCTCTGGCGCAGAGCATGGACAACGCACATGAGGGCATAATTTCGAAAGCTATCCTCAAAAATCGTAGTATTCGATTCTGGAAGTCCGAAAATGATTTGCATTTCGGACCAGTGGTACGGGTACCAGTCGCTAGTTCTGCTAATACTAGTGCTCTAATTTGGAGTTCCAGTCCGAGTATACCTCGCCACAAACCACTGCCAGGGTCAAGGGGCTGGCTCAAGCTATGATTGACCTCAAAGGCAGATCGTCCCGCAACACTGTGTCCACTTTCATATCAAATGTCCTGCAGGGCCTTCGCTTGGACTACCTGGTATCGTTGGAGGTGAACCCGGGCGTGAATGGGTTCCAAGTTGATATGCCAATGGATGTTTGGACGATGATTGGCGACCTTCCTCGTATCGCGCACCTCACCATTCATCACTACGCAGACCACGCATTCAAAGTGATGGAATCAGCGTGTCCTGGACTGCGCAAAGATATGGTCGAGCAGTCAAACGCAGCCGCCTTGGCAGACACAAATAATACAGTCTTGGACACTGCACGCCCAACGTTCCCAGCTCTGACGACCCTAGTATTCCGAAGATGGAATCCGTGGCTGGAGTCCATCTCGATGATGATGACAGACAGGCTTTTGGGTCTGGTCAAGCTGCGTGCTGGAGCTAATTTGCCTATCAAGGTGCTACGGTTTGAATTTTGCTTGAACGTGGCTGAGGACACTGAGTTCTTGCATGATCTGCGACAAACCGTTGACCAGGTTATTATTGTTGAGTAGGATGGAGTGTATCCGTAACAAATCCTTACTCCAGAGAAAAAGATAACAAGTGCTTAGCTTTAAGGCTTATAAGACGATTTCAAATTTTAACATACTTGTTTATGTACTACAAAGCTTGAAAACAGTTGTAAGTATATGTGTAGGGTGAATGAGTCACTTACACTGCATGAATGAGATACGTGAAGTAAGAGTCTGCAACACTATAAGAGCCTTAATATGTACCTGGTACTACAATAAAACCTCCAAGACAGCTTTACAAGCAAAGTATGAGGAAGAGGTACGAACAAGATATAATAGTATTGAGGAGCTTCCTGCCAAAGCTTGACTACTACATATTATAGTCACAAGATCTCGAAGACTCATTGAATAGAAAATGGAAGGGATGGAATGGAAGTTGAAGTTAAGAAACTAGGTGTCACGTGTTGCCTGAAACACGGACATAGCTGTCAGAACTTCCTTCAAAACTTTCGAAGCCTCATCAGGCAGGACTCTAGTCGACACCCAACACGATGGCCAGAGAGATTATTGACTATACAGCGAAGCCCATTCCCAGGCCGGTGACTCATAGCATCTGCAATCCACATTTGTAAACTGTTGACGAAAAAGGCTCGGCGACTTAGTCACTAGCGCTGAGTTGGAAATTTGAAAACCCACCTCCAAACTACAACTCAGCTTTTCAACTTACGTGCTCCAGCCATCTTGTAGGCCTCAAAGTATTGAAAAGAATGAGTAAGTGACTCCAACATGTTTATCATCCAATCTTGACCTCCTGGATTTGTAGATCCCTTTATAGATCTCAAGGTCGAAGAACCCATTGCTCTGAGCACGGTCGCTAGCAGAGCCAAAACTCTTAAGTACATCGAAAAACAAATCAGAGTCCATGCATCCATAATCACCTACTATAAAAGGCGCCACAATGCATATACCATCACCTGTCGGATACCCACTGAGATACTTGCTATCATTTTCGGCCAAGTCGTCAGCGATGCACATCCCGAGGAGGCATATTCGGGACTGGGGAAGAGGCTTCAAAGGCGACCATCGTTTTTCTGGATCGGGCGCATCTCGCACGTTTGCTCCCACTGGCGCGAGGTAGCGCTCTCTACCCCAGACCTCTGGTCCACTATCCAGGTCAACTACCGTGCAGCATGGGCACTAGACATGCTAATTCAACGTTCGAAAAATATAGATTTATCAGTTATCATGTGGGACAGTGTTAGTGAGGAGGATCTAGAGAAACTTGTGGGTTCCCATCTACATCGCATTAAGAATCTCAATGTGGGTACTTATGATAAGACGAAGAAGCCAAAGCTACTAACTAACGTATATAAGCTAGGCAGACCCAGTCGGCGAGTTTCAAAAAATCACACGATTGCTGGGTCGGAGGCACGATGCCAGCACTTATTCGAAGATGGAAAGACTTGAAATGTGCTCCCATGCGTTTGCGATGGAGAATGAATTTCCTGACAGCATAATCAACGCATTGGCACCATCGGCACCTCTGAAACATCTCGCACTCGCTGGTTATGGAATCAACTGGAAGCTTGTGCACCTATTCAAGAGTCTTGAGACATTCCATATCTCTTATATCCCAGCGCAGCACCGACCATCGCCAGTCCAGGTTATTCGTTTCCTTTCGCAGATGCCTACTCTCAAACACGTCTCAGTGGCCAAAATCGGTCCTCTGCAGGAGGTATCACCGCAGGATGACCATGATGCTCGGAACTCGAGGATAGAGTTGAATCCCTTGAATACATCAAAGTCTCATGTGAAAGCCCATCCATCCTCGTATCCTTCTTCAACTGCTTGACGTTCACTAACGACATCGTCGAATTTATATCTGAAATTGATCAGAGCAGGCTGAGGACCTCGGTTACTATTGCTGATATTTCGGTTCACCTGCGGACTCTGGCGCAGAGCATGGATAACGCAAATGAGGGCACGATTTCAAAGGCTAGCCTTAAAGAATGTAGTATTCAATTTTGGAAATCCGAAAGTGATTCAGGTTTGGGACCAGTAGTACGGGTACCAGTCACTCGAAACTTATTTGGTTCGGATCTCCAGTCCGAGTATACCTCGCCATGACAAACCACTGCCAGGGTCAAGGGATTGACCCAAGCTAGGATTGACTTCAAAAGCAGATCGTTGACCAACAAGGAAATATCCACTTTCATGTCAATTGTCCTGCCAGGCCTTCGCTTGGACTACCTGGTATCGTTGGAGGTCAACCTTTGTGTAGCCATCGATATGGATGTTTGGACGATGATTGGCGAGCTTCCTCGTCTCGCGCACCTCACGCTTCATCAATACGCAGACAACGCATTCAAAATACTGGAGTTGGCATGTCCCGAAATGCACGATGACACGGGCGAGCAGTCAGATGCGGTTGCCTCGGAAGACACAAATTTGCATACAGTCTTGGAAATTGCACGCCCCACGTTCCTAGCTCTGACGACCCTAGTACTCCGAAAGTGGAATCCGCAACAGCCCTTGCCGAAGAGGAAGAAGATTCTGAGGTTGGTCAAGCGGCGTGCTGGGGCTAATATGCCTATCAAGGCGCTACGGTTTGAAATTTGCGCGGACTTGGTTGAAGAGAAGTTCTTGTCTGACCTCCGACAAATCGTTGATCAGGTTATTGTTGTCGAGCAGGATCCAAAATCATAGCTCTATAAATCAGAGACTTTGTGGTATCAAGAATGTACAATATACACAGAAAGCTGTTTCCGTCATGATTTTTAATATATGGCCTGTATAAAGTTGTCTACCTGTTACGGCTGCGCATAGGATTCTCCCGTGAGGCAGTTGCGGATTTTACCCACGCCCTCGACGCTCGTAAATGCTTGCACACAAAAATAATTCGATGGCGCATCTGTTGAGCGTCGATTCGGCGTTGGTTTGGAAGGGCAGTGTTCGGAAGGTCAACTTGAAGAGCGTCATCGGAAGTGCTGCGTTACGCGAAGTTTCAGATGCTAGAGAAAGCTGGAAATGCTGTCAGGTGGTGAATCAAGAGAAAGGCATGGGCCATGATAGTAGCTTGCCACTGTGCAACTATCCATCTATCAGAAGAGCTGTTCAGCATCTTGACGACTCTGGTCACGATGGTCTGCATGGGTGTTCGACAGGTGGTAGTAGGCGTGTTATAGGGCCTTTATTTATAAGCTTTTATAAGCGGCAGATTACTTGCAAGCTTCAAAGTTTAAGGTCGTTAAACGGTAAAGGAATTGGTGTC
>JABAJV010000037.1:0-57593 GCA_018854895.1 Tricholoma furcatifolium
AGATCTTGTATGTATCCTTTGAAATAATGACATTCTTACATTCCTGTAAGTTTCGGGGAGTCTGCAAGTCTTTGCCTTCTTGTACTATGTACCATGTTAGAACTGAAAACAGGATACGAGCCAAAATCACATCAACCCTCCCTCCTCCCGATCTTTACTCTACGCAGCCTTGTCAACGAAGCTTTAATGAACGCCTCTTTATCCCCCCAACATCCGATCGATAGCTGAGCGCTTAAAACAAGCTTTTCTGCCCGCCAAGGCAGATGCGACTGCGCAAGAAGATCCTTGACCTCTAACCACTACCACTACCAACCATGGGTTCTTCGTCTAAGCCATTGTCTACGTCCCTTTTTAATCCCGTTCTTGACCTTGATGACCTTGACTCCACTACCTCGAAATTGATTGCAGAACTTCTCATCCAGGACATAGCGGACATCGATTCGAGACGCAAGGGAAAGGCGAAGGCTGATGCTCCTCGATCGGATGAGGAGCTTGCTTTCTCTCTCCAGCGCGAGCTGTGGGAGAGTACTCTACGTACAGTCGAGGACTATATCATGGCAAAGAGCTTAGACGATGCAATTGCTAGCGACCATCGTCTCCTCCGCACAACGCTAATCCAAGAACAAGCGGCACAAGATGATAGGCGCGCTGCGCTTGCCTTGAACGGCGGAAATCCACTTCCACCGTTGTCGGATGCGCAGCGCCTTGTCGAGGATGCAAACTTCTCGGAGCTTGCTGCACCGTGAGTGAATATATCCTCTAGGACTATCTGATCTGCCCCCTCACATATTCCTGATGGTCAATAGGCTCCCAGGAGAGAATCGCTCGGCTCCAGGCAGTGAAACCAAACAGCCTGAAGGCAAAGAAAGAAGATATGTCCCGACTCAAACTTTTGGTATGGCTTCGCTGAAAGTGTAAGAGGCTCAAGTTTGTATCATTCACATGGACGACACTCATCTGAATAATGTAGTACTTCCTTGAATGAGGCATCAAAAGGGAGTTCAAATAGTTCCTCTGCAAAGACTACCAGTATGCCTCCTACTGCAAGGCATGATAAATCAGTGTTTTTTTGGTGCGCACACTATTGACTCGGATGATAGGATGAAAGTCGAATGTATCAGTTGTGGCGACATCATCAAGTCATCCCTCTATCTCAAAGGTCCTTGTGGGCATTCGTACTGTGGAGGTTGCGTTACGAACTTAATCGAGGCCGTCATTCGTGACGAGTCGCTCTATCCTCTTCGATGTTGCTCGCAGCCGTTCCTCCAAGAGGATATTGCCCGTTTCGTCCGCTCATCAACTCTACTTGCATCGTACAACGCAAAGCGAGTCGAATTTGACATCCCTGCAACTAGTCGCGTATTCTGTCCTACCCCGACATGCTCCGCCTTTCTTGGATCTTCTCAGGATCGTAAAGATATAAAATGTGGCAAATGCGGCACCTCTGTTTGTCCAAAGTGTCGACAGACAGCTCATCCAGGTGCCGATTGCACAGAAAACAGGGCTCTCGTCGAGTTGAGGAAACTCGCCGATTCACAGCAATGGCAGACCTGTCCTGGGTGTAAGGCGATTGTAGAGTTGCACGTGGGTTGCTACCACATCACTTGTCGATGCCGATACCAGTTTTGCTACCTCTGCGCTCGTCCATGGAAGAACTGTCCATGCCCACAGTGGGACGAAGGTAGACTTATCGATACTGCGCGTCAGAGAGTTCAGCAAGTGAATGTTGGAAGGCCACCTGTAGCACCAATCGTGTTCCAAGAACGAGTCCGCCAGATGGCAAACACTCTTCGTGATAACCACAACTGTCAACGCCACAATTGGAGGCGTCAGGATGGTGCTGCTAGATGTGAAGAATGCCGATACAGGTTACCTAATTATTTGCTGGTACGCCTCCAGTCCTTCGCCTCTTATAGCACACTCTGAAAACAAACACAGGTGTGTAGAAACTGCCATTTGATGGCTTGCGTTCGTTGTGCGCGAAATCGACTAGCTTAGATCTCCGTCTATGCATCTAAATATTGATCCCTTTTGTCAATCCTTTTTGACATGACGTTCAAAAAGTTTTCATTTGGAGGTTCGCGCGGCTGGCATACAGTCTCTTGTTTGTTAAATACCACTCTACGCATAACAGAGCAACATGTAATGCTCCTCTCAATACGTGTAGTGATACTGTTGTAAAGAGGATTAATAAAAGCAGCACCATTCATGGCATTGGCATGCATGAGGTGGATACCTGATGAATGTTTGACTCGCCCTGCAGCCACAGCCGCCCCGACGGTGCGGCTTCACCGGCATCGCTTGTCCGCGGATAAGAAGACAAGGACAAGAGTTACCCACAACCACACCGATAGGTGATAACAACTCTCATAAAAATTCATACGTACCTCTAAACCATTTTATCTTCGTTTTTGGAATGCTTGTGCCTCGAAATTTTTTTTAAGGTAAAAACTTCAAATAAAAGCTCAAGCGCGCGCCTGATATGCTCTGATAAGGAAATAAGCGAGCGGGTGACCAGGAACAACGAGGGTGCACGTCGGTTGATTCCGACCTTTTTCGTTTTCCGTGCCTCGGAGTCTACATTATCGCGTCAGCTGCACACCACTATCGCCGCACCGTTGGCTACTTCCTTGGGCACTTCATATGCTACCTCTCACTGGTTAACAAGGCCATAGAGCTCATATCAGACATCGACAAGAATGAATGCTGCAGAGTGATTTGAATGGAAACGCGCCGACGACGCGTTCCTACTGCAGTGGATGTCGGAGAAGAATGACGTCGGACTCTCCGTAATCACGAAGTCTGATCACATTCCTATAAAACCAATCCACCGCACCGACTTCCGTGGTCCCCCTTTTCCCTTCCACTATGACCTCCACCATTGACCCAAAGTCCATTGGCAGGCCCGCTCGTCCTCGCCGCCATGTCCGCACATTGACAGGTAAGCCTCTTAAGCTGCTTTCGACGATGTAGGCGTTCCTGAGCTTGTTATCGTTAGGGTATTTGCCTGAGAAGGACGCGTCTGGCAAAGAGAAATGGCCCAGAGGAGATGAGACAGTCTGGAAGACAAGTATGCGAGGTCCCGACAAAGGTGCGCGATGTCTTCGATGCTCAAAGTCAGGCAGTCTTACAACAACTTGATAGACATCGAATCTATCACAAAGTCATTTGTCAACCATGTCCAGACATCCCTAGCCCGCCAAGCCTACAATCTTGGTGCGTATATGCGCGGTTTTCGACGCATTTGCTAATAAAACTTGCCATAGACGATCTCGGTGCCTATCAGGCCGCAGCCTTGTCTGCTCGTGACACTCTCCTGGTCAGCCTTTTTAAGCATCCATGTTTTCATATGTTCACTTACATACACTATCTCATTAGATCAACTGGAATGAGACGCAGGGACAATACATGCGATCTGCTCCAAAGAGGGCATACTATCTCTCGCTCGAGTTCTTGATGGGCCGCACGTTGGACAACGCGGTGCGTGTTTTGAGCTTCTATCGACTTTCCTTACTCATTTTGTGAAATCATTGACAGCTCCTTAATCTCGGATTGAAGGAGCAGTACAAAGACGGCATCAAACGTCTCGGGTTTTCCATTGAAGACATCCTCGACAAAGAGCGCGACGCTGCTCTTGGAAATGGAGGTCTTGGTCGCCTTGCGGCATGTTATCTCGACTCCTCAGCATCACAGGTCAGCATGATTCTAACATTCTACCACCTTTGACTGATATATCTCGTTTATCAGGAACTTCCGCTCTGGGGTTACGGGCTGAGGTACAAGTACGGTATCTTCCAGCAACTCATTTCGCCGGAGGGCAATCAGCTCGAGGTACACCATCGTTCACATTGTTAGATTTCCTAGCTCACGTGCCGGTTATCATAGGCGCCTGACCCATGGCTGGAGCATTCAAATCCCTGGGAGGTGAGGGTTCCTGTTTTGACCTCGACATGTATGGATCCGCCTGATATTTTTGCTTCGTCAGCTTCCCCGTCTCGATGTCTCTTATGAAATCCGTTTCTACGGCCAGTCAGAAAGGCTGAACGATGGTACAGGCCGTGCATCGTGGACCGGTGGCCAGGAGGTGCTCGCGATCGCATATGATGTCATGATCCCTGGCTATGGGACGGTCACAACTAATAATTTGAGGCTTTGGGAGAGTAAACCTAAGCGTGGATTTGATTTGAACTCGTTCAACGGTGAGCTTCCTATTCCTGCCATCTGAGTTGACGTGAATCTTTACGATGGATGCCAATCATTCTAGCCGGCAATTACGAGGGCGCAGTTGAGTCTTCTAACAGTGCTGAGGCGATCACGTCGGTTTTGTATCCTAATGATCATACGTGCGTAATCATCTCTTCTGCTTTTATCACTTTTGTTGACGGCCTGCCCTCAGAACATGTAAGTTGTGATGAACTACCAAACAAGTTAGGATTCTAACTTTCTCTAGTCGGCAAAGAGCTTCGCCTTAAGCAACAATAGTCAGTGCATTGTACCACTATTCTCTCACTGTACTCATCCTGCGTTCTATAGCTTCTGGACTGCTGCCAGTCTTGCAGATATTCTCCGTCGCTTCAAGAACCTTGGCAAGCCCATAACCGAGTTACCTGACTGTAAGCTGCTCTGCATATGACATCTTGACCCCCTTTTTAACACCTTTTCTACTGAACAGATGCTGCAATTCAGCTGAACGATGTCAGCTTTACCTTCTCTATCTGTTCCAATCCCCTTTCGATTCTAACCACGAATGTTTAAGACCCACCCGACGCTCGCGATCCCCGAGCTCATGCGCATCCTCATCGACGAGGAAGATCTCAAATGGGATGCGGCATGGAAGATTGTTACGAACACCTTTTTCTATACAAACCACACCGTGCTTCCTGTATGTATTGAATTTGCTCCGTAGTCGCGGACGCTGATGCTAAGTATCTGATAGGAAGCGTTGGAGAAGTGGCCCGTCCCACTCATCGAACATGTCCTGCCGAGGCACATGCAGATTATCTATGACATTGTATGTCTCCACTTTCCTTCTCAGTTGCTCATACTGATTAGACATTTGTAGAACTTGTACGCTCTTCGTCATGTTTCAGTCCTTGTAATATTCTGACTGACTCGACTTTCAAGATTCTTCCTCCAGGCAGTGGAGAGGAAGTTCCCCCAAGATAGGGATCGCCTGGCGCGCATGTCGTTAATTGAGGGTCGGTAGTCCGTTGTTTTCGTCATTACAAGCGCTTAGTGGGCTCTTTAGAGGGTCATCCCAAACAAGTCAGGATGGCGTACCTTGCGTGCATTGGTGAGCCTTGGAAGCTTTCATGTATAGACTTTGGATTCTCATCTGTACAACAGGCAGCCGCAAGGTCAACGGCGTCGCCGAGGTTAGATGAGAGTTTTGTTTACCATTTATCAAACTAACGTCTCGAAAGCTGCACAGTGATCTCGTGCAACTCACAATCCTCAAGGACTTCGTTGATTTTGAAGGTATCAGCAAGTATGATGACCTATCTCTCTTTGCTACTTGACGGCTAACAGTCACCGTAGGTTCGGAAATGTTACCAATGGCAGTAAGTACTATTCCTCTGGTGGATAAAATATCATGAGTTAACTCCATATCCTCCCTCAGTCACGCCTCGTCGTTGGCTTGATCAGGTAGATGTTACTTGCGCATTGCCAAACTCATGTATCTCAAATCCACTACCAGTGCAATCCCGAGCTAAGCGCTCTTATCACCAAGACGCTCAAGCTAGATAAAGTCGTTTGGCTTAAAGATCTCTCTAAGCTCGAAGGTCTTCTGCCTTTCGCGGAGGACAAGGCCTTCCGCAAGGAATGGGCAGCCATCAAGCAACGCAACAAGGAGCGCCTTGCGCATCATGTGCAGACAACGTTAGGGTTCACTGTCAACACCAAGGCCATGTTCGACGTTCAAATCAAGGTCGGTTTTATGACGTCTTATTTGGGCTTGGACCTGATTTGTTCTCTGGAGTAGCGCTTGCATGAGTATAAGGTATGTAGATAAAACAAGGCCATGCGCATACATTTCTTATAGGTACTGTTTGCAGCGTCAAACTCTTAACATCTTAGGCGTCATTCATGTACGTTAAGTTGTGCTTGTTAACTGCCCATCAGTTGCTGATTATCTTGTGCAGCGCTACCTCACATTGAAGAATATGACACCTGCACAAAGGAAGAAAGTCAACAGTCGTGTCGTTTTCTTTGCTGGAAAGGCTGCTCCTGCCTGTAAGTACCACTCTTCCAATACGAGGAAAATGTTTGACCCATTGTCATCAATCTTTTAGATTATATCGCAAAGCTGGTAAGAGTTCTTTCCTTCATCTATCTATTTATAATTATTTTCATTTTTCACTTTAGACGATTCGCCTCATCGTCAATGTCGCCCGTATCCTTAATGCTGACCCCGACACGAAGGACTATCTTACCGTATACTTCCTTCCTGATTACTCGGTGTCTCTGGCAGAGATCCTCATCCCTGCCTCCGACATCAGCCAACACATCTCAACTGCAGGAACCGAAGCATCCGGCACGTCGAACATGAAGTTCTGCCTCAACGGAGGTCTACTGCTTGGCACAGTCGATGGCGCCAATATCGAGATTGCTGAGGAAGTCGGGGAGAGCAACGTCTTCTTCTTTGGTCATCTCACGCCGTGCGTTGTTGCCTACTGCCAAGGCTTACGCTAATGTCGATATCCTTACAGAGACGTCGAGGACTTGCGTCACCAGCATATTTACCACCCCATTGCTATCGAAGAGAAGTGTCCGGCGCTGGCTCATGTGCTCAACCAGGTACAGGCTGGTCTTTTCGGCGACGGTGACGTCTATGAGCCGTGAGTGTTCCGATCTTTTCCTGATGAGCTGTAGTCTAATTCCTGGGCGCAGACTCCTCAACACCATCAGAAAAGGAGACTACTACTTGTTATCTGATGATTTCGATTCATGTGCGTAGTGATAACTTGATGGTTTCATCACTCTTATACTTTGTATTGTATAGATATCGCGGCGTTAGCCATGGTGGACGAAGCATACAGCGACAAGGAGGAATGGATCAAGAAATCCATTCGCACCACTGCCAAGGTCAGTCGTTCCACAGACTCTTCTTCACCCCTCACTCATTTTAACGTTCGATAGATGGGCAAGTTTAGTTCCGATCGTGCGATCATTGAATATGCAGAGAGCTACTGGAATATCGAGAAGATTCCTGTTACGAAGGGCTAGATTATAGCCGATACGAAAGAACGGGGACGCATACATTGAATATCACTTGTAAAATAGCTAAGCGTTCCGAGAATCAGAATTTATTTTACTGTTTCTTGCGATGAGTCGCGTTCTTCGCGTTAGGTAACTTGGAAAAGTGATACAGTCTCTGTTCAGACAAGCGGGAGCTAATACATTACATAGGGCTGGTCAACCCGCCCATAGATACTTGTGATTCAAAGCGGTCAGTGATAGAAACGAAAAACATAAATAAGGATGCGGGATAAATACGAATGAAAGCACTAAGCGACGCCGAAACAGTGTGTTTGGTGACATATGAAAACAGATGAGAGTGAGAGAGAGTGAGAGGGGAAGAAGATACGAATACGAAAAAGAGAGTCGAAGGTGAGTGACATATTAGTTGAAATCAATTATATATATATAAAGCCGTGCATCCATTAGATTCCAAGATATATGGTATCAGCCACGTCCGTCCAAGGTCCGAGCCGAGTCGCGTCGCGTCGCGTCCTGTCCTTCGAGGGGAGGCTATATCGTCGCATGCTGCTGGGGGTGCGGGTGGTAATACGACGCCGAGTCGTCCTCCATGCTCGGCAACACAAACTGGTTCGGATCCTGCACCTGCATGTGGTCCCCAAGGCCAAACACCCCAGCGCCGCCCGGCGCCCCAGCGTGCGCGTGCGCGTGCGTGTACTCCCCACCACCACCACCGGCGCCCCCAGCCCCAGCGGGGGGCAGCTCGCTCGTGAACGCCGCAGGCGACTCGGTCTGCACGAACGGCGACTCCGTCCGCCCGGGCCCGCCGCCGCCGCCGTCCATGCTCATGTTCATCATCTGGCGAATCTGCTCCTGCATCCCCCCCGAGCCCAGATTCGAGTTGCGGCTCTCGGACCTGCGCAGGCCCGGGTGCGCGTGGGGGTACTCGCCTGCGAGGGGGATGGGGTACACCGACGGGCTCGAGTGCGTCGAGGCCGAGCGCGAGCTGGAGCCGTAGGGCGCGTACGGGTGGTACCCGCGTCCGCCGCCGCCGAGGCCGAGGCCCGTGGAGGACCCGGGTGAGTCGCCTTGGTAGTCGCTCCCGGCGGTTGGGGGGCGGCGTATGGGCTCGCCGTTGCGTATCATCGACGGGGTCATACTGCGGTGGCGCCGGATGGGGCCTGCGCCCGACGAGGCGCTTGTGCTGTCGAGCATGGGGGGGTAGAGCCCGGCGTGGTCAAAGGCCTGCTTGTGCGAGGGCGCCGAGAGGGACGTCGCGTAGTCGTCGCCGTACACAGAAGACCCAGAGACGGACGAGCCGGAGACGGACGAGTTGGTGGAGTGCGTGCGGTAGCCGCTTGAGGACATCGAGTTGCGGTTGGCGTTGCGGAGCTGGAGGGCGCTGAGCGGGGGCGACGAGGCGCTGAACGCGGGGCTGGGCTGCGGCCTTAACGACCAGTTGGGATCAAAGTCCCCGCTGCTGAGCGGGTACTGGCTCGCGGCGGATCCGGGGTAATACACGTCCTGCCCAAACGCATGCCCGTGGCCCATGTTCGTCAACAACCCGTCCTCATCCCCAGACAGCTCGTGCAGCTCGCCGGGGATCTCCACCTCGCACGTCTGCGGGTCGATACTGTCGTACCCAAACCCAGCCGAGCCGCCCAGGAGCCCAGAGTGAAAGTCCAAGTGCGCTCCCCCGCCGAACATCGTGAGCCCCGCCCCTGCGTCGTCAAAGTCAACATCAACGCTCCCAGAGTCTCCCTCCCTCCCAACGCTCGCCCCCCTCCCATCAGGGCTATCCCCATTCGTGCTCCCCTCCGCCTCGTCCCCACTCGCGTCGCCCCACCCCTCGAGCCCCAGGCCGAGCCCCAGCCCCAGCGTCGCCATCGCGCCGCCGACGGGGCCGCTGTGCCCGCGCCCGTGCGTGCGGAGGTGCTGGTTGAGGTTATCGCTCCGCGAGAACTTCTTGTTGCACTGCGGGCACGCGTACGGGCGCTCCATCGTGTGCGTGCGCAGGTGCCGCTTGAGGTGCTCCATGCGCTTGAACATCCGCCCGCACGAGAACAGGGGGCACTGGAACGCCTTTGTCTTCGTCCCCGGCGCGCCGCCGTCCGCGCCCGCGCTGTGGACGTCCTGATGCTGCTGCTGCTGCTGGGCGAACGACCCCGGGAACCCGTTCGATGATAAAGCGGAGGCGGTGGTGGCGGGGGGCGGGGCGAGGGGGTACGTGTGTCGATGGAGGACCTCCTGGCTCCTGCCGCGCGGGACCGTGCCCGGTGCATGGAGGAACCGCTGCGCCTGCGTCTGCGGGTGCGGCTCGCCGTAGTACGCGCTGCTGGGCCGCGCCTTGCCGCTGCCGTCCATCGCCACCTGCTCCCCGTGCGCCTGCATCCGGAACATATCCGCCGCGGACAGCGCATCGGCGCCTGCGCCCGGACCCGAGCCGGGGTACTCGTCCCCCCCGCCGGCGCGCTCGCGGCTGAGGCTGAGGCTCCCGTACCGCCTATGTGCGTCCCCGAGGATACTCCGCCCGCGCCGCTCTCGCTCGCGCTCGTCGTCGCGCTTCGGGCCCTTTTTGCGCACCTTGTACGTCGAGCTCCCGCTGATCCACGAGTTGCCCAGCCCCATCGCCTGGAGCGCTGCGGACCCAGTCCCGGTGCCAGCACCAGCACCGGACTCGCCGTCGCCCCCGCTCATGACGTCGTCCTCGTCGCCGCTGGGGCTCGTATCGCTCTCGTCTGCGGCGTTGCCGTCGCGGTCGCGGTACTCCTCCGAGGCGCGGCGCGTGCGCTCGATGATGCGTACGGCGCTCTCGAGCTCGCCCTCGCCCTCGCGGACGCCCGAGGCCTTGCTGAACTGCTCGTAGAGGCTCTTTTTGGGGTCGTAGGTGAAGGAGAGGGCGGGCTCGCCGAGGATGACGGTGGTTGGCTCTTGGCCCATCTTTTCGCGCTTGAGGTCGCGCTCGAGGGCGTCGAGGAAGAGGCGGTCGTGCGGGACGGAGAACCTAGATGGGTGTTAGTGTGTGTGTGTATTGGGATGATCTGATGTGTAGACGTACCAGTAAAAGACTTTTTGCTTCTTTTGTGTGCGGATACACTGGTATTTGAATAGTAGATCAAGGAACGGGCTCTATGTAGACAGTGAGGATGTGTTATACGGATAGAGGCAGACACGGACCTTGGGCTCTTCCAAGCACGCGTCTACGCCAGGCTTGAGATTGCGCAAGTCACTGAAGACGCCCTCTTCAAACTTTTTCATATTGCGGACAGGACGCCCAAATGCCTATTATGGAAATAGCGATAACGAACGACAAGTTAGAACTGATTACTATAAAAGGAACAAAGCCAAGCTGACCTCGAAACGGAATACGAGGGCGCGGACGATATCCGTGCCGGTGATGTGGTAGAGGCCGCTCCAGAGGACACACGAGACGTACTCGCCCGAGGGGAGGAGGAAGCGATTGAGGGAGGGATGGGACGGGGCATCTGGGCCCCCGCCTTGATGGATCCCGGCATCCGAGTACGATTGGCCGTTGAGCACCGGGGTGGAGCCGTTGGACTGATCGCTGCCGTTTGCAGATGATGAGGGGGACCACTTGGAGGGAGCGGTTGCGAGGAAGAACTTGAGGCGGTCGAGCTGGGCGAGGCGGTCCTGCTCGATGGGCTTGAGGGGGCGTGAGAGGCCGCCGGAGAGGCCGGGGGTGTTTGTGGTGTAGCTGCTGTCGCGGCGGGTGGGGTCTGGGGGGGTGGGATCTTGGTCCATGGGGATGTTGGTGAGCTGGAGGGCAGAGGATTGGGATGGGAGGGGCATCGTCTGGGAGTGGAAGAGGGCGTGGTTGTAAGCGTTGCCAGGGCGTGCTGTACGTTCGTTGGGGTCGTGCTCGTGAGAGGTATCGGTGGAGACATGCAGGGGTCCATAGGTGGCACTTTTGGTATTGGGTGGACGGGGGTATGGAGGGTAGTACATATCAAGTTCCTGTGCGTACGACTGGGGCGACGAGTGGGTGGAGGAAGGGTAGGTGGGGTAGGTGTAGTCCATCAGATGTGGGTATACAAAGAGTTGTGGGCATGCAAAAGTGGAGACGTGGATTGGTATAATATAACCGCCTCACCAATGCAAAGGAAAGGAGAACATCAAAAGAAGCAGTTGTAGCACAGGTTTGATCTAATCCAATTGAACCACACAAACAAGCCAGCCACAAACCCAAACCATTCCAACTCCGCATCACTCGCTACTACTCCTCAACGCCCTATCGACCATCCTCGACCTCAAGTCGGAGTTCTCGCTCCCCCGTTGACAAAGAACGGCCACAATCGGGCCCCATCTCCCGACTAATTAATATCATCCAAAAGGAATCACTTAAATACACGGGCCCCCCATGTCCATGTGTCCATTCCTGCCGTCTCCATATAAGCACATACACAAGGAAGCGCCGCTCCGAGGATCGTAGCGGGTACTGCCACAAGGCACATTGCCATCTTGCTGCACTATCCCCATTCGATATTGCCTTATTGTTCGTACATACTATTCATCGCGCCACGGCAGAGCGCCCACTGCATACAATGGAGCGCTCCATTTCTCGACATCTCGTGGGTGCAGCGTGTACCCGCCAGGGGCGCAGCCTCCACACTGATTGCTGATTGGCGCATCGGACACACTACGCATGACTCATTCTGCGCGTCCATTGTATTTCAGTACTAGTCCGCTCGATCACCCGACGTCCCATCCATGATCCATGGTCCGTGGTCCAAACCACCCCCAGCTGGCGCGAACCAAGTATGTTTAGCCTGCCCGACTGTTCCCTAGATGTTCATCAGAGCCTTTCCACTAGCAGACGACGCGGCGTGTCCGTGTCGTCCAAGCTTTCTCGCTCCCGACGATCGCAGGCCAATGACCATAACCTAGGAGATACTTTAACCCCATGGCCACGCCATTTTTACCTCCCCTGCGACTGAAATTTGTTTGGTCATGGGGTGTGCGGGCCCTGGCTACTAAACATAAAACATATGTCGTCTCCGTCTCCGAGGCTTGCACGACGGCATAAGAACGCGCGACTGGGCACGAGAGGGGATGGAGAAGAGCAGTTGCTCGAGGACCCGTCAGCAGCGTGCGTCTGGATCATGATATCATGATGCATAATACATACATATGCCTGCCGCAGATGGAGATGATGGAGATGATGTAGATGCAAAAATGCGATCGCGACGACCTCTCATCTCTCCTCGTCGACATGACAGGACTCGATATGACAGGACACGCACCACCAACACGGCCACGGCCGACGACCTCTCATCTCTCCTCGTCGACATGACAGGACTCGATATGACAGGACACGCACCACCAACACGGCCACGGCCTTGGCGAACGTGATCCATGATCTATCCATCATCTTGTCAAAAACTTAAAGCCACGTCACTAGCCAGCTAGGTTACTGTTGCGAGGAGGCGGCCCCGGGGCCAGCCTGGGCTGCAGTTGTGCCGCCCAGCCTTCTACCGTGATACCCACACATACGTACCCATACAATGCCACTGGTATACTACAATAGCATACCACCCGTCACCAACCAACCCATACCCACGCACACGTCCACGTCCACGTCCACGCGAAATCTTCCGATCATATCATATCATGCGATCGTATAGAAGTATTCCTTCGAATTCCTTGATCCTGTCTCTCAACGTCAAGGACGGACGTGTTGCACAGCGACGAGAATACATGCTACGTGTTGCATACAGGGCAGGGTGGTGGGTGCGGGATACACCACTGGCAGCGCAACAACGTCGACGCAGAAAATTTACAGAAGTGCGGCTCGCGACGAGCGACGAGACGCGGTATGTTACGGGGACGGATCCCTACCCGACAAGCAAAAAAAAATGCTACACCAGTTATACTTCTGTCCAGACAAACAGAACAGACAAGTCATATCAATGTTATTTAATTATCACGCGCACGACCAGTGCTACAATCGAACAATCGACGCAGAAGATTTATTGAAGTACAAGGCATTGCATATCGCATACCCATGCGCATATGCATGCTATGCACGTTTTTGGCGAGTTGAGAGTCGCATCTCGTGGCTCGCGACGAGACGCGGTATGGTACGGGTACGGGTACAGGTACAGGTACGGGTACGGGGACCCCTACCCGAAAAGAAAAAAAAAATGCAAAATGCGACACACCTGTCAAGACTCAGTACTTACTCAAGACTCAAGGCTCTCGACTCAACGTTACGGCACAGGGCCCAGGCCCAGGCCCACGGCATCCGAAGTCGACATCGATATGTTTTCCGCCTATCATACAGTACATCCATGTACATTGTACCGTGATGACGCTGCGCAGTCATGGTGCACAGGCCCGCCGTCCCGCCTGGCACCCACGCTTGCCGTCGGACCTGATCTATTTTTCCGTGGCGCGCGCCTAGGCCTCGGGCGGCAGGCAGCAGGCGGCAGGCAGCAGGCGACAGGCGACAGCGGCAGGTTCTCGCCTTGGTGAGAATCCAGGATGCGACGCGGGATTATGCATCGTGGATGTGTATGTTATGTTTTCGGACTACATACGGACCGTGGCGACAAGAAACGATAAGGATGCGGGATACAGCCCCCGACGTATGTCGACGCGGAAGATTTCGTTTCGAAAAAGTACTAGGCGTCGCGATGCGCATCGTGCATCATGCATGTGCGCATTTCTGGCTTTAACGGTCGCGACTCATGCCCAAGCGATAAGGAAGAAAACTTTACAGACGGTGACTAGCATCAACGTTACGGCACACGATATGTTTTCCCGGGACTATATCTGTGACGACGATGCCGGCCTACGCGACCTGATTCTATTGTTCCATCCATGATGCACGCCTCTTGTCTTTGTTCTGTATGGGCCCGACGACCCACAGTGGCCCCTTGGACCTTGGATTCAGGCTGTGGCGAGGTCGCCTAGCAGGACTCCTGCCCTGGACCGGGACGGTTTGCGCACGACTCACGACGCGTTCCTGCCTCAGGCTGGCTTGGTGTGATAGATATGCAAGTAACATTGCGATGGGTATATCGATGTTACGGCATTGGCACACGGTATGTTATCTGGCTAGACTGTGCACTGATGTGATGACGTTGCCAGCGTGGGCCCTGGTCCCTACCCTACCCGATCCCAAAGCTGTTACATCCCGATGCACGCTCTTGTCTTTGTTCTATATGGGCTCTATGTCCCACAATCGCCTTGGATATGCTACCGTCTAGACTCTACGCTAGGATGCAGGACTCATGGTCGGCCTTGGCTGGTTCTTCGAGTTCGTTCCTGTCTGCCTGGCCTGGTTTGCCAAGGTGTGATGGAAGGTAGGTCGGTTCCTGTGGAGTAGGGCTTGGCTCGCACTCGCACTCACGCTTTCACCGGACGAACCGACCACTCCGAGTCCGAGTCATTCCGGGAGAGAGCAGGCTAGCCTAACGCAATTTACTTACTTACGTCCGCTGGCAAGGCATCCGAGATGCAGATGCGAGATGCGTGCAGATCCTGCTTGCTTTTCAGCATCATGATCATCATCATCCGACTCATCATCAGGACGACCTTATCACTCCTTCCCTGGCATCATAATATACATATATTGCCCACTTATGAAGCTCATAAGTTAGTGCGGACCACGGCTGGAACGGGGGTTTAGGCCCATTGTATATGTGGAGATGGATCTCAACCCCACGCCGAGCATCATATCATTTTCATTGAATTCCCTGTAGGCCTACCTATCATACTAAATAGTCAAACACACTCTCACATCATTTTTCATTTTCGTCGTAATTGTAACTCTGAGTCTCCTCGTCCCAGTATTCGGAAGAGAAGAGAGGTATTCTATATTATTCTATGTGGTGGAACCGTACTAGTACTACCCATGGTTCCGTGGATCGTCTGCACAGCATCGTAATTTAAGTTTGAGTTTGGTGTCTGCGCGGGTCCGGTGAGGATCTCCGCGTTGCTAAACCCAAGGCGAACGCGAACTCGCATGCGAAAGCGTATGCTTTCCTGGCGATTCGGGATCACTGTACTAGGCGATCCATCCACTGGCATTTGCCCTCGACGTCCTGCTTCTTCTAATCCAATCCTTTCGACACCAATACCTCAAAACCATAATTCCCAGATCCCATCCCACTAATACTGTGCCTCTCCCCGCGGTAATCGTCGTACCTACTCCTACTACTCAGGGTTAGCCATGTGGCACCACGATGATCTATCATCAATACCTCATCATCCATCCATCCATCCACATCCATATCATACAAACCATCCGTGATCCAACCACGTCCATCTCGAGACATGATCGAACTCCCAGTCAACTGACGACAGGGCACGACAGATGCCATTCTTAAATCCAAAACGCTCGACGATCAATTCTGAATTGACTTGTCCCCCTTGTTTCAGGCATCGCCGTTTGGCACGCCCTACCCCTTGCTTTCGGGCAGGAAGGGCGTCCAGGGGCACGGATCTCTCGCGGACATCATATATGGGAACGCGTACGCGTGCCCGTGAGTTGTTCCGTTGTTGTGGTGGGTGATTATGATTCATGGTGTCGTCGTGCACGTCAGTGATGGCCTTCGATTTCATTGAACGGGAATGGGGATGCGGCCGCATGTGCATATGCGAGTCTAAAATATTAATTGATCTTCATGACCGTCATATGTATATGTTTGATCGTCGAGTATGGATGCACGGAATGATATGTAGCAGAATATGCGACAAGAGGGCAGAGAGTAGCAGAGTAGACTAGAGTAGAGTCAAGTGGGTCGTGGAGCGTCGTGAGGCTCGTGGTGAGGCTATGTTTTCCGTATCTATCGCAAAACATGTTTCTGCGGTGGAGTACTATCAACGTTGGCTGAGTGATTGAAATATCGAATCAATGGATGAGGTACCGAGGCAGTGCGAACGGGGAAAAGCTCACCCGAGTGTCCATCGTCACGGCTTAAAAGAGCTCTTGTCTTCATCTTACTATTTTTACTAACTAAGGCCATAGTAGGTAACTTGAAGTTGAAGACGATGCTTGCAGCATCCGCAGCACAATTATCTGAGTCCCAAGCCTCTAATCATAGCTTCGGACCTAAATTAGTGGCGTTAGTGTTTTGTCTGTTCTGGGGGAGAAAGCGGGGATATTTATTATTAGGGATATGCTGATAGAAGGAAACATGCCGAGCGCCTTTTAAAGACACGAGATCATAGTTTTACGGTACTCTGTAGACGTGTCCAAAAAAGTTCATATTGATGTCTACAGAAGCATATGCATTAGAACGATGGCCGTAGAAGCCGTGCTCGCGCTCATGTACTAAGACAGACTTACCATACCGGGCCCGATTCTCGAAGGCCTACATAGAACAAATGACACACAGGTAGGAGCCCAGAAGGTCGGAAATGTGTGCCACTGACGTGTGGCGTGGGTGCTGAGGCGCCCAACGTAGGACTCGGAACTAAAAACCTAACATAATGAAGGTACCATGTGGCTCGGTCACGAGGATCGACGAGGCTCTGGTCGTTTGCTAGAAGATTCTGGGCTTGATTTTAGTTTAGATTTGGTCTTGGTCTGGTCTTTGAGAATTGAGGCGTCTAGCTTGAAGATGTATGTCAGAGAAAATTCGATGACCGCCAAACGCGTTCAAGTTGCGTCGATCAGAAAAACTCTTCCTCCTTGGGTATGTCCATTTGTTAGGGAGAGTGTAGCAAAGCGCATCCAGTACTGGATCCAGGCTTGTGAGCTGACGATGGGTATGAACTAATCGTCAACTTCTTTCCTTGACTCGACATTAGTTGCCTGCCGACCACTAGATGCAGCAAGTCTTGTCTTGAAATTATTTTGGAACAATTATCCCAAAATTTCCTGCAACTAGAAGAACTTGTCGGGAGAGGTTTCCAGTACAACAGGGCATTTCAGAAGATGGTGAGGCGAAAGCGCTAAGCTCTCATTTAGACCAATCAAGAAATTGGTGGCCAGATACTTACTTACAGGATTTTGTCCGATTGGGCAGGCCTACTTTCACAAACGTATGCGTTGTCATCAGCTAGTCGGTCAGTCGAGGGAGTCTTGAGAAAACAGTGAGCTCGGCTACAATTAAAAAAGATATAAAAACATATGCTGTGTTGATAAGACCTTAAGTGACTGATACAATGTTGATGACATGTGGAAATAAGAATCGGGCAGGCACGGTTGAAGCCCGGAGTCTGCTGACATGACTTTCTGAAAGAGAAAGTGTGGCGCTCTCGGATGAGAAATTGATAAGGACTTGCAAGTCACGTTTGATGACGATGGGAACGAGTCACATCATGGGTGCAGAGATTATTTTTGACAACAAAGTCTCCACCATCATCGACGTCAACCCTTGCGCAGTGCATAACTATGTCTGGTCCTGGTCAGTCATATCTGAAATATAAATGATGAGCAGAATCAGCTCACACCGATCTTGCCGCAGACCCAACCATTCAGCACCTTGATCTCCCATCCGATCTCCCCGTTCCAATCGACGATGGCGCATGCGACCACCTTGTTGGCACGTCGCTCCCTGCGATCTCCTTAGCATCCACTGCATCCGGGGTGCCAGTTGACCTTTCCACCCTTAGCGGTCTGACCATTGTCTTCTGCTACCCCCGCACCGGCGAGCCTGGTGTGCCCGTGGCCAAAGAATGGGACCTGATCCCTGGAGCGCGAGGATGTACGCCTCAGGCCTGCGCATTCCGGGACACCTCCGCTGAACTGCACGGACTCGGCGTACAACATATTTTCGGGCTATCCACTCAGGACACGGCATATCAGACGGAGGTTAAGGACCGTCTACACCTCCCATTCGAGATCCTGTCGGATGCTGAATTTAAATGGGTCAACGCGTTGAAGTTGCCGACGTTTGAATGGGAGCAGGGACCGCTTGTGAAGCGGATAACAATCGCTATACAGGACGGGAAGATCATCCACAAGTGGTATCCCGTCTTTCCTTCAAACCAGAACGCGTCGCGAGTGATAGAGTGGCTGAAAGAGCGCCAATAGGCCACAGAAATGGAATCAAGGTCTGATCATACCATCCATAATTTCAATAACTTCTGATAATTTCTAGTGATGGGTTTTTATTGATACGGAAGGAATGTCTTCTCGTATGTCCAAGTCAATTTTGAGTCGCTGCGCTGCCTTGCTAAGTAACCGCTGAGCACAATGAACATAATGATAGATGTGAGTTTCCGTCATGTGCGGAGGCTTGGTAAAGAGCCCTTATTATTCGGCTCTAAACAAGACATCGACATCGGCATCGATATGTATACATATACCTTTAGGGTTCAGGAGACGAAGAAAAATTTGAAGCGGTGAGAGAAACACAAATCCAGTGCGTGAAAGAGTCCAAAAATGTCTCTTTTACGTGGAAAGTTGGAAGGCTTAAGGAAAGAAAGTCACAAGCCTTGCTGCTGCCATCACGTCTAGTACTGATGGCACTGATGGCACTGATGGATCAATGCATGTAGTGCGGTGACGTGCCTGATAGAAACCGAACAGATGGCGCGAGGCTGTCCTCAACAGCTGACTAGCAAGCTGCTGCTAGCGCCCGTTAGCTCTTTTGGCGACAACAAGCTCTCCCAGTTCATTTTATTGCCCTCCGTGAGGAAACTAGGCTAGCCCTATAACCTATAATGTCAGGCCAAAGTTATGACGAGACCCTTCTGGCTTCCGCTCCAGCAGCGACCAAAGCTCAGCTCCAGGTGAGATCATACTTCTGTGCCGTCACATTGAAGGATATTGAACGGCTGCTGTTGCAAATCTAGGAAGGCTATACCACAGATATCTTGCATTCCAGTGCAGGCAACGCCACCCCACCGCCCTTCTCAGCATCGCAGGCGGATGTTGAGCAAGGATTTGCTCACAAGGAATCCAACGGTGCTGCTACCACGCGGCCCGTATCATTCTGGCGCACAGCGAAAGGCTTAACCATCATTGTCATTGCGGTCATCGTCGTCCTAGCGGCCGTAATTGGCGGTGCTGTGGGGGGCACCGTAGGCAAGAACAAGAAAACTGATACAAGTTCGAGTATTGGTACCGGCGGAGGAGGTCAGAGTCAGGGATCTGGTGGAGTTGGGGCTTCGCAAGGCATTGGAGGGTCTGCAACAGGATCTACAGCATCCCAATCCACTTTCAGCGTATTCCAATCGACAGTGCAGACACAGCCCGCCACGACCGACGACAGTGCTCCAACTGCTACATCCGAAGGCATCGGCGGAACAGCACCTACCACGACTTCACACCCAGATGCAAATATTCTAACAGTCGGACTTTCACAGGGGCGATAAACATGTAGTATGTTGGATCGGTATCTCACTTTAATACCTATGTTTATGGTTGGATGTATGGACCAGACTAACGACGCTTGTCTTCATATCGGGCGATCGTGTACAACAGAATATTATACATGGGAAGAGAGAATACAGTTACATTCAAGTAAATACAATAGCGTCCGAGAAGCCGCTGATAGCAAAAGGGAAAACCATCTTATGCCCTTTTCATGTCGCTCGATACCGCGGTGGTGCTGGGCTCTCCCCCCGTAGTGAATCTCTCGAGCTTGGCTGCCTGCTCACCCCGTCTCTAACATTCAGATGACCCTGCGCTGAAAGCACATTTGCAACCTCCCTCGCAAGCAACTGTATATTTGGGGCGTTTGTTTCCTCGACTGTCACTACTGGCAGGGGAGACTTTTGATCTCGGGAAGGCAGCTGGGTGGAGGTCTGTTCAGCTGTCTGAGACGCAGCTTGCGGTCGTCGATGGAACGTTGGTAGAGATGGCTTCTTATACGGCATGCCATCGTGCTTAGAATAGATGTATCCAGGGTGTGGAAACGACTCATCGTGCCCTAGGGCAGAGGCAGCATTAGTGTATGGATGTGCAACAGGCGGTGGCGGCGTAATGGTTGCAGGAGTTGATATAGACTCCACTTTGGCTGATAAGAGAGCCTGAACCTGTGGGTCGTTGGAGGAGGACTGGATGAAAAGAGAGCGGTCAAATGTTTCTGTTGTGGGTCCGCTGTTGAACACGGGCGTCTGGGCTCTATATCGGAAAAAGTCGTTCGATCCACGTCGTTTGCGTTTATTAGATCGGAGAAAGAGGGATATGGAGATTGCTAGAACGACAAGGAACACTACACCTCCGACGACCGAGCCAGCAATGATCCCTTTTCTTGTTGAAGAGCTGGATGATGATGAACTAGGTAACCCAGTAGGGGTAGTGATGCTTCCTGGCATAGTGGTGGAAAGAGACGAGTTTGATTGAATATCGCTTGGGGATGGAACCTGCGGCGTTGTGGTGGCGTATGCACCCTGGCCACTGAGGGAAATCGTGATGTCAGCCTTTGTGCACCGAATGTCAGATTTATCGCGACCAACAGAGAAATATTAGAGATCATTAGAAAACTTACTGGGGTACCAGTGAACAATTTCGCTTGAGCCATGTACTGGGCATAGGTCGCATTAGAAGGCGGATTTATAGCCCTATCATCTCCTAACATGAGAACGGTGTCCCATTACAAGCTGGGAAATTGCTACTCACCCTACCATCCCAGTTGAACAGTGGCTCTCAGGAACACTGTTGCCGCAATAAAACCATATGGCTTGGAATCGAGTCAAGCAGTCAGTTTACACCGTCTTCCACAAGTAAATCCGTCATGCTTACCTGAGGTCGTATTCGTAATTGTCAAGTTCCACACCGGCGATAGAATAGATGTACTATTTCTCTCCACCAACCCGCTGCTAAAGCCACCTTGAAGAGGAGTGCAAGGGTCGTCTATGTCTCCTTGAATAACGCTGTGTGACCTGTGGATATGTATTCGGAAACAATGAGCACAAACGAGTCTGCCACAAGCGATCATGACGCACGGTCCATCGAAGACGAAGCTTACGGTATCAAGAAGCGCAGCATAGGTGATAGCAGGTTCATAAAAGCTACCATTTGTTCCAACATGAACCTGTGGAGGGAAGACGTCATTTTAATCGTGGAAAAACAGGCCATCGAAAGACATACTATATGTGATGTCTGGGCCAGTACCGGTTGAAATGAAATTGCAAGAACTGTGCCGAAGAGCCCGAGCACACGGTGTTGCATGATGACCTTCCCAAAGACTCTGCGGGACAGCGGCAGGAGGAAAGAAGGGAAGAGCAGGGTCGCACGAAAATCAGGAACAGGACGAGTGGAAGTCAAGGGAGGTCTTCGTCAGACTCACGACGTCGACAGCTGCGACATATAGATAACAGCTCAAGGACAGGCTTTACCACACTTGTTTGGTGTTACAAGGATTTGTGTGATCCCTGATGAAAACTGTCGAGCGCTGTTAGTTGCCGGGCACGCGCCGGCGTGAGATTCCCAAATTTACTTATGCGTGTAACCAATGGGCGAGGCTTTAAACTTATCAGAGCACTGCAGGGTGATTACGGAGGTCTAACGCCAACACTGCCAACTGTTCTGTCATCTCGATCAAAGATGAAAGATGTCGATGGCAGAAAGAAGCTCTTATTGCATGTTTCAAGGTGTCATCGCATCTTCCTAGTATTACGAACTCCTAATAAAGCCTTGATAAGATAAAGGAATCTGTTATGTACATGGAGCCAAAGATTCACTTACCTCCATTTCTGCATGGTCTAAGCGCGCTATGACGAAAACCAGCCATCGGTGGGCAAAGTTATTTTCACAAGGTTCTAAGACGCGTCATTCTACAACAGTGACGTTAATTGTCCTTACGGACGAGAGAATCGCAGCTGTCAAGTTAACTGTAGAGCGAGTTGAAGGTAAACAAATGCAAGCATTTGTAATCCAGACATCAGAACTCCTTGTAGCCGCGCAACCCCACTGAGAGCATGTTACGAGTACAGTAGGATTGATGGTAGTAAAATTGACCCATGTGTCGAACTCGTCAGTCATAGAAAATCCATCAAGCATTTAGAACGAAGTTTTTTCTCACAAGGAAAGAATCCTTGTCGTCAATTCTGTATAGTAACAGGGCCATCGAATGTCGAATGCTGGGAATACAAGACGGATAGAAGGTTTCGAGTGGAGTTTTGCTGAACTGGTACACGTACCTTCAAGAAACTCGCGGAATCCCCGTCTCAGAAATTTAGAGACACACGCTTCGTCGTTCAGGACATTCTGAACTGCCAATGTTCGCAAATCTGTCAGCTACTTAGATCTTTTTGAAGGCAATGTTAGATGCGCACCTTCAAAGCTTCACGGTTCACCGTATATCACCAGTCAGAAAGGAGATCAGAATGAACGAATGGAATCATCAAATGTGGACACAAGTCAATGTGCAGTTTGCGAGAAATGTGAACATGCGGACATCGCGTGGATAACGACTGAAGTACTGAGGCAGTGCACAGATGATTCGCATCTATAGCAAAGTAAAAGAAAACACACATCGCAATATGCCATTTTCTACCAAAAGACCCGAGCGCGTATCCAACGCGGTTCTCCTACTTCTTCTTCTTTCCCTTCTTTTTCTTTGCTACTCCTCCCCCAGCGACGCCTGACGATGATATGGTGGAGATGGCCTCCGGAACGGGGCTGGCGCGACTTGGATCCACCGTCGGAGGGGCAAGTGGCGCAGCTGCGGGTTGCGGGGTTGGTGGTCGCTTGTTCTGCATTTTTTGCATCAAGGATAGGTTTAGCGCTTCAAATCGATTCAAGAAGATTGAAGAGTAGGTCTTGAACTTGATGCACTGATTTCAAGATATTAATTAGTATTCAGTCGGAGTAAAGTATTTCTTTGGCGCGTACTGTAACATTGTCCGTGATCTTCAAGACCAGTTTACCCTCGGAAGATTTCCATTTTATGCTGTACCGTGCCTAAGACGACGATTAGGATCCGATTTACAGTATATTAAAGGAATACACACATTCTCTGGTGACTTGAGGTAGAGAGCCTCAGCTGCGTCTTGATATTCTTGCCATGACTGTATATACACCATGGCGCATCGAGGCGCACGACGATGAGGGTGGGTCACGCCTGTCACGCCATTCTTCGGCACTGGGTGTGACACGATCCTTGGTCCGATAAATCCGCGACCTATACATAGGCGGGGCGGGAAAATTGTACCACCACATTCCCCGCAAACCCACGATTCTCCTTCACCATGGCCTCTGAACAGCCCAAACAAGTAAAGCGTACGTTCTTTTCCTCGTTGAACTCGTCCTACAACTTTTGAACATGGTCGTGTGCCCTCAGCCCTTCCCTTCGCCGCAAATTTCGCGGCCGGAGCTATCGCTGGTGTCTCTGAGATCCTTACCTTTTACCCTCTCGGTATGTTCAACTTTTTTTTCTGACGTTCTAAGCAAGACCTATGTTGCGACTTCACATTATACAGATGTCGTCTGTATCGTTTTCTTCCGGATCACACAATCCCCATTAACAAGTCCGTTTGGAATTGTAGGTCAAAACGCGTATGCAGTTGGAGACTGGCAAGTCTTCACAAGGTCTTGTTGGGACGTTGAGATCTATTGTTAAGGAGGAAGGGTACGCCATTGAACAACTAAAATTATCATCATCTGACCATTGCACCACTACATTCATTGCTTGATTTAGAGTTGGTCGCTTATACCGAGGCCTTGTTCCACCTCTACTCCTCGAGGCGCCCAAGCGTGCGGTCAAATTGTGTGTCCCATATTACCCGCTATAGCATGACCACACTGATGGTTTTATCCAGTGCCGCGAATGATTTCTGGGGCAAAACATTCCTTGATCTGTCGGGAGAGAGCAAGATGACACAAAATCTGTCCGTCCTTACGGGCTGCAGTGCTGGCGCTACCGTACGCGAATCCTCCCCGTTTCGTTGTCTTTCTCTGATCAAATTCGGAAATCTTCAGGAAAGTTTCGTGGTCGTTCCTTTCGAACTTGTCAAGATCAAGTGTGTGCCTTCTTTCATATATGGAAACCCTTTTTTACCATATCCAATAGGCTACAAGATAAGACGAGCACGTTTGCGGGCCCTATCGACGTCGTGAAACAGATTGTCCGAAAGGAAGGCCTCCTCGGTCTCTATGCTGGCATGGAGTCAACTTTCTGGAGGTGTGTATCGAGCTCCGTAATCATTCTGTGGGCTTATATGATCCGTAAGGCATGTTTACTGGAACGGAGGTTACTTTGGTTGCATTTTCCAAGTCAAGGCACTGTTACCCAAGCCTGAGGTAAAATCCATTTCGCGGCTTTGAGTCAACTTACTGATATGATTTACTTGGTAGACCCAACAAGCACAGCTGATGAACAATTTCATCTCTGGTGCTATTGGTGGCTTTGCTGGAACGGTCCTTAACACGCCGTAAGTCGTATCTCTGATGCTTGATGTTATCGAGTTCTGAACAAACCCTTTAGATTTGACGTAAGTATCTCTCCAACCACCAACCATTATCTTGAACCAATTCTATGTTTCTAGGTGGTCAAATCCCGTATCCAAGGAACGACAAGAGTACCTGGCGTCGTGCCTAAATACAACTGGACATACCCTGCTCTGCTTACCATCATGCGCGAAGAGGGTCCCGCTGCGCTGTACAAAGGTTTCGTTCCCAAGGTTCTTCGACTGGCACCGGGTGGTGGTGTGCTGCTCCTCGTCGTAGAGTTCACCCTCGGCGTCTTCCGAAAGGGTATGTTTTTACATTTTGTGCAGCCATGATAATCATTCATTCGCTTTATAGCACTCGGGCCTCCCTACATATAATCACATCCGTTAGACCGAATTGGCACCCATATAGATTTTTCGGTGTACATTTAGATTGTCAACCTCTGGGATCGAAAATAACATGTACGTGGTATACCCAAATGACAAATGTGTAGATGATCGAGTGCGGGGGTTGCTCAAGTTGGTGATGGCGTAGAAACTAAGAGATCTAGTGGCGCTTGTCAACAGCGCTGCTGCTTAGAGAGCTCTTGTAACTCTCATGTTAACCTTCTCACGCGAACGTGAATTCCTGTTCATCGCATTTGTCGCGCCGATTCAGCGCTGATTTCTATCGATGAATCGCCGTCGCGAGGCGTTTCTGGGAAAGAAAGGCCGTGCTCTTGAAATCTGGGCTATCAACGAGCTACGCCCAGACGTTACAGCTCCATTGGTGGCTCCGGTCTCAACATCTATTCTCGTTCGATTGTATGCTAACTAAATAATCGGGCGGAGGATCATTCGAAAGGCCTTGGGCATACTCAGACTGAAGCCGAGCCTGCAAGTTTCCTATCTCGCTTCTCGTCCTTTCCAGCTGTTCCTCCAAAGCAAGCATGACTCCTTCACTACGCGGACGTTGGAACGAGGGGATGCCAGCAATGCTTGCGTTACCAGTGCTCTGTTGATCGGCGAGTACTTGAATCTCTCGTGTTAGCCTTTCTATTTGTTGATTAATCCCGGCCTGTCCAGTCTGTTCCGCCGATTCAGAGCTACTTGACTCTCCTGACATGCCGTTATCACTGTGTGAGAATGGTGTCGGACGGCTTTTTCGAAAAGAAAGGACTGTGAAGTCCAGTGGTAACGAGATGCGGTCTTGCCTAGATGCCTCTGAGGAGGGTCTGTCTATGAAGGGCGTCACTTCGCTCTCTGATACAGTATCTACACTCCTTCGCCTGCGAAGGTAGATCATGATTGGAACTAGGATTACAACGATGCCTCCAATGATACCTCCTGCGATGGTTGCTAGCGGCACGGATTCCGATGTCACGGGTATGGGTGGTGCGATATCATCGAACCTAAGGACGTGTCATTATCTGAATCACCAACTGAGAAGATAACGACAAACGTGTAATTTGCGTAGTCGAAACTGGTGAAGGAATTGTTGGGACCAGATGTAGATATGATGAGGATGTGGTTGGCATTAGGAAGGCCTTCCTTTGAAAACACCAAAGAGTTGAATTGGAAGTCGGTACTATTGCTTGGGGCATGATGGAATGTACCAGAAAACTGATCATCAAGAGTAAAATTTGCCCATGTGTCAGTCGTTACCCCCGGTGCAACGAAGTTAGCGAGGATGAAGTAGACATAGACTGCAGTGCCTGAAATCATGGTACTGTAAGTGAGGCTTGTTATTGGCATTTCACTAAAGAGGTTTACCTTGGAAGGAAAACTGGATGGATATCAAAGGAAAAACCCCTGGCCAGTATGTTTGTGCTGAATACGTCTCTAGAAAGGCATTTTCTAGAGGTGGATGGATGGCACATCCACCACACGATGGACCTTGCCATGGATTGGGCATATAGATGGGTTTTGCGCCGGTAATTAAGTCCCCAAAAGTGTCATCTATCGTTCGATTTGTCGGGATGGCGCAAGCCGAGAGTATGAAAGGGACCAATATATACAGTAGTCGCCAGCCTGGCTCGGAGGACATTAAAAATCAAATGCGCTGGAGCGACCATATACATTGGTCTTTATACTGATATCAAATATGATTCTGATTCCTGAGGCATTACATGCCGTAAAATGATGAGTGGTATGAGTGTCACTGGTGAAACGTTGACGTATCAAGTTCAAGTAGTTTTGAACTTTCCGGTCACACATCATTCCAAATAGCCCAGAAAATTAGGTGGTATGGGATTTCAGCGTAGTGGGAGATAGGCGCCCATGCTTAAAGTTTTGTTAGGTCAGATGAAATGCCATAAATACTGCTCACCATGGGCGTTGCTGGATAAAATAGGTAAGCACAGCCGTATCCAAACTTTCGCTTGCATGACATCTCTTCTTTTGCCTTTCGGATATGTCCCTGGTGTGCGTGAGAATAATCTCTGCCAACATCTTTAGTAGAGTATCGATACACTAGTCGACTATGTCCTAACAGAATGCGTTGAGAATGTGGTCAAGTGTCTCGTGACTCTCGTCTCAACGAGCCCGCGTCTCCCAAGCGCCGGTGGTGGTATATTAATTTAGTATTTTGGTGGAGCGCCACCAGAAAGGCCTTGGTCCTGGACAGAATGAATATGAGCCCGCAAACGTTCAATCTCCCCTCGTAGGAAATTCAGCTGGTCCTCCAAAGGAAGGCGGCGAGACATGCCCTGCTCGTGAGCCAGTGCTTGAATCTCTCGGGCCAGTCGTTGTATCTGTTCGTCGGTTTCAGTCTGTCGCATCTCTGGTGCCAATCCAGAGATCTCCTCAGCTCTCGTTGTTTGGACACTATGATTGTGTGCTACGAGGCGTTTGGAGGAAATCAAGGCTGCAAAGCTTTGAGGTAACAACGTTGGAGGTTGCGTAGGTGCTGCTAGCAAAGATCTGTCATCAATGGATAAAGGTGCCAATTCGCTATCTGAAAGAGCATTCACGCTCTTTCGTCCAGTGCGACAGCTGAGAAGGATTGCGACCATGATAATGAGCACTATGAGGACACCGCCAATGGAGCCTCCCGCTATGACCTCCCGCTATGACTGCTACTGGCACAAATTTTGACGACACTGTTGTCGCGGTATCCGAGTCGAAACTACGAGCGTGTCAGTCAGTCAGAATGATGAAATCTAGCAGTGAACACACGTATAGTTTGCGTAGTCAAAGTTGATGTATGAATTATCTGAGTCAGACATAGATGTGACGAGAGTGTGGTTGGTATTAAAAAGGCCATCTTTTGAAAATACCAAAGAGTTGTATTGGTATTCCGTGCTATTGCTCGGGAGATGGGAAAATGTGTCGTCAAGTTGACCGTCAAGAGTAAAATTTGCCAATGTTTGAGTAATAATGTTATCCCCTGGAACCTGGTTCGCGAGAATGAAGTAGACATAGACCGCAGTGCCTGAAAGAATGGTTCAGTACCTAAAGCTTGCCATTCTTTGGAAACGTTTACCTTCGAAAGAAAATTGGATAGACACCGAAGGGAAAACGTCTGGCCAGTATGTGAGCATTGAATATGATTCCCTGAAGGAATCTGCAGTAGGGGGAAGGAATGCACATCCAGCACATGTTGGACCCTGCCATGGACCAGGCGTGTAGACAGGTTTTACTCCTGTAGCCGAGTCTCCAAAAGTATCGTCTATACTTCGATTTGTTGGGGTTAAAAAGGCCAGTGGTATGAAGGGGAATAGCAAGATACAGAATCGCCGGTACATAGAAGAAAGGCTTTTCAAGGGGTATTGCATTAGGGGTGATCCTGAGGCAATGTATGGCTTATAGTCGATTCCTGTCATCTGTTGATAGTGGCCAAAATGTACGAGTTTGTAGTGGTAGGGCAGTGATATATCATTCTCCGCTGTCGTGGATGCATAGTACATCATCTTCGCTACCTCGGTGATACAATATGATACACCACTTCACTGTGCAGTGTGCAAGGCCGCAAGTTTGAGAACATCAACTGCGTAATAGTCAGCTGCTTCTTGCGAGTACGTCACTTTCCTTCGGATCGCAGTGTCAAAACGTACGCTGATAGTGATGGTTTCAGAAACTCGAAAGCTTCTCTCACACAGCCTTAGTCGCCAACCAGCGGAAAGTGATACATCACAGGTAGGCTTGCTTAGCTACTAACACTGGAAGTGAATCAACCGCGAGTCAGCTACTATTGACATAGCCTCAGCGTTGGAATGGATAGGGAGATACTCAGCTTTACAAACTCACCATGATGAGCGTTGCTGATGAATCGATCGCAAGCACGGCGTTGTATACACTTGTTGTCCGAAAGTGAGGTCATTCTCTGGTTCAACTCATTTACACTCCACCATGTTCAATTCCTTCAAGCGTCGTTTGGTGCGTATCTTGCGTTTCTATATCGTGTTCAGGACACAAATGAACAGCCTGATTACTTGAATAGCCTGAGATCTCCATCTTGTAAGTGATTGTCCAACTGCTTCGGCTACCTACTAATTCTTCCACTAGTCACCGACCTGCCTCGCCGCCTTCAACGAACGCGTTGAATCTCCTTCGAGCCTCTCTATCATCTCCGTATCCTGCCAACCATCTGGAGAAGAAATCTCTCGACTTCAATCTTGACGTCGTTGAGGGCCCTCCTACGAGCGACCAAATGAAAACCATCATGTCCTACCTCCCATCTAAGGCAACTTCACCTTCGCATGTGTTCCTCTCAGCGCATTATGCAGTTCCGACCGGCGCCGATCGTCCAGAGGGTGTCTCCGCGATTGCACAGCTAGCACAGGACAATCCGAACGCGCTGAAATGGCCCATCGTAGTGGACTGGAATGACGGCCAAGCAGCTATTGGCGATATCGAGGGTGTGAAAGGAATTCTCGAAACGTTGAGGAAGAGACGCGATGGGGAACTTGCGGAGGAAGAGGTGCATCAACCTAAGGGCTGGTTCACATGAAGCATGAGAAAAGGTGACGGAACAAGAACGGTGTACGATATGTCGTGGTCATTTTTAATTGAAATGTTTAGGGATTTTCATTGCAGCGACATCGCGTGAAGCGGGGGTTTTGATTCTGCGATTGACCGGGAGCTCTTGGCTTGAAGCCGTATCATTTGATTTACGCGTCTCCTCCGCCTTTGCATCGTCTCCTGCGCGGTGACGCCGTAAGCACTTGTGAGCAACATCATTCGATGACATATGATCACTTCCTGTTGTTGTCGGCCCGGTGGTTGTGTACCTGTCTCCCCTTATATATAACCCCTAATAATTTACCCCACACCCCATAACTACTCACAATGAGCCCTTCCGCAGACAACATCCAGCCCAAATCGAGTTCTGCTGAAGCAGATAACAGAGGATGGCGCGGCAGCAAAGACGGTTCGGTCACGTTCAAGGGCATGCCAAAGTTCGACGACCCCTACGCCGAACGTGAGTGGATCAAGGTCCGTAGTATCATCTTCGTTCAGATATCAGTCGACTAATGACGCGTCGCAGGCGCATATGGCTGCGGTCTTTAGGTTTTGGGGCAAGATGGGATATTGTGACGGAAATGCAGGCCATATCACAGTGCGCGATCCTGTTTTGCCAGGTTACTATTGGTGCGGCATGATTACTCCTGTTCCAAATACCTTTCATCTCATCCTTCGCTCAGGATGAACCCTCTCGCTGTCCATTATTCGACCATGACTGTGCGTCGTCTATCCAAGTCTTCCCATTCCTCGGCTGATTTAATTACCCTGACAGGCATCCCAACTTGTTCTCGTGGATCCTTCTGGACATGTCTCTCCCCACGGCGCCCAACTCCCAATTAATGCCGCAGGGTTTTTTATCCGTAAATCTCCTCCATGCATACAAGTATCCGCACTACTAATATATATTCGTAGATTCGGCCATTCACGAAGCACGCCCGGATATCCAAGCTGCAGCACATTGCCACTCCATCTACGGAAAAGCTTGGTCTGTCTTTGGGCAGCCCGTCGATATCACGACTCAGGACTCCTGCTTGTTTTATAACAACCACTCGGTGTATCAGAACTTTGGTGGTGTCGTCCTTGCCTCTGAGGAAGGAAAGAAGATCGCCCAGGCCTTGGGACCCACCAATAAGGCGTGTATCCTTCAGAACCACGGCCTGCTGACGCGTAGGTCCCGATTTATCTAATATGGCCTAATGAAACTGAGACGGGTTCATGATGCTAGTTGGTAACACGGTCGACGAAGTAGCCCATCTGTTCACAAGTCTCGACAAGCAGTGTCACGTCATGTTGCTCACTGAGGCTGCGACGGGCAGGTTCAAACCTCAGGTCATTGATAAGGAAGATGCGGAGTATACGGCCAAGTTCCTCCAGCATCCAGAGGTTTCGTACGCCAGTGTAAGGCCACTCTCATTGCGCAATGAATGTAGAACTGATATCCTATCGTCCTGCCAGTTCCAACCCGAATACAATCTCTTACTCCAGGAGACAAATGGCGCGTTTTTGAAGTAATCTCGAAAGTCAAATGTACTATGTAAATTGATGTAAATGTATCCTTTGACGCGTCAACATAACCATGGAACTCATGAATTATTAGCAATGTAGTTCAATAATATTTCAAAGATCCTATCATTCTCGGAAAGAAAGTTAGTTGTCTTGAACTTTGAATACCTTATTCCTACCTACAAGAGGAAATAAGGTTTGTGCTATATATGTATAGAAGCTAAGCTTTTTAGATACGACTTGTGACCAATGGACTCCACTGCTGCTTACCTGCATTTGGCGACATGGTTCGCACGTCTTGCCATCTGATTCCTCTCTTTCTTATAAAGAAGATGTCTCCCGTTCACAAATGCTTCTCCCACAACCACAATGAGCCCCTCAGCAGATCCAGTACAACACCACGACGGCTACGATCTTGATGCGGACCACCCTTTCACGAGAGTATGGCGAGGCACCAAGGACGGGTCTGTCAAGTTGGCGCCTATGCCAAAGTTTAACGATCCTTATGCAGAGCGCGAGTGGATCAAGGTATCATGATGGTTTTCATCTGACAATAAGCTGATGGGTGCGATCCCGTTCTATGCATGCATAGGCTCATCTGGCTGCCGTCTTTCGATACTGGGGCAAGCAAGGCTACGAGGAGGGAAATGCGGGTCATATCACTGTCCGCGATCCTGTCTTGCCTGGCTACTACTGGTACGCGGGTCGAGCTTTCTGGCGTTACAGATTGCTTATCATCGTTATCGTATACAGGATGAATCCGATCGGTGTTCATTATTCTTCGATGACGGTGAAAATTAAAAGGGCTTGATTTTTTTCATCTCGCTCACTCATATATGCGCTTCTACAGGTTTCAAAGCTTGTTCTTGTTGACCCAACTGGACACGTCTCCCCGTATGGCGCGCAGCTTCCCATTAATGCTGCAGGATATTTCATTCGTATGACCTATCTCCATCCTCTCGCAAATTTCTCTCTCATTCTCACGACCGCTCCCAGATTCTGCCATCCATGAGGCCCGCCCGGATATTCACGCCGCGGCACATTGCCACTCCACCTATGGAAGGGCCTGGTCTGTATTTGGAAAGCCCGTCGACATAACGACGCAAGACTCTTGTGTCTTATACGACAATCTTTCGGTGTACGAGAACTTCGGAGGAGTTGTTCGCGCTTATGAAGAAGGTAGAAACATTGCAGAAGCTTTGGGTCCTAAAAACAAAACGTGCATCCTCCAGAACCACGGGCTTCTTTCGCGTAGGTCTCGACCTTTCTTATTCGATTCAATTATTTATATGACATTATTAGTCGGTACCACCGTCGACGAGGCAGCATTTTTGTTCACGAGGTTGGAAAAACAGTGTCAAACCATGTTGCTCGTCGAGGCTGCGAGGTCCGCCAACCTCCAGCCGAAGCAGATTCAGCAGAAGGATGCAGAGTACAGTGCCAAATTCATCCAAGACCCGCTTGTGTCGTATAGCAGCGTAAGTTTATATCGTGCCTATGCTGTCAATCAACTCATTCATATTACTGCAGTTCCAACCTGAGTATGATCTGATCGTGGAAGAGACCAACGGATCTTTCTTGAACTAGCATCTTTCTGTAGATTGTAACTCACCACACCGAATCCATGAGCCTTAGGCTTTAAGTTGAAGCCTTTATAACTTTGAAGCATGAATATTAATCTTGTCCGTCCCATGTATATCCTACAAATAAGTTAGCCCACCACCTGACCTCGCCTCCACCTCCACCCGCCATGGCACTAGCACTATCGTCTCTACATATATGCCCATCGCCTTCCACTGCCGCAATCATCTCCATTGCCAGCCCCAGCGTGACTCCCTCCTCCTCTGAAACTTCCGTTATCGTCTTGGGGCCAGTGAGCGCCAGCATTCCAGACAATCGCGCAGAGAAAGAAGCATGTGTGAATGGTGGTGTATGTAGTACGTTGAGACCTGAGGAGAACGTCCGCATCCGGATCGGAGGATCTGTGAAGAATTGCAGTTGCGGGATCACAAGTAGGAAGGTCGACGGTGGAATCAGTGCTATAAACACGTATAAATTCTTATACAGGAGGGAAGGATTCGGTATAGGGGACGCACCAACACCTCGAGCACGGTTCCATCCACCCCAGACTTCATCTAAAGCAATCATACCTCGCGTTTTCATCATTCCGCCACCTCCTCGATTAGAAGGCATAGACCCTTGAAGCACCTGCGCAAGCTCTCTCGCAAGCTCTTCGATCCATTTCTTTTCGTCTTTCATCATGTCGAGTGTCACAGGTGCATTGGACATTTGCAGCCCGAGCTGTGAGAGGGAGGAGCGGATAAATGTCACTTCTTCGGGTTCAGGAGGTGCGATTGAACTTGAAAGCAGTTGCGACTCAGGTATTGCAGAAATCGCAGTAAGTTTTTCGTTAAGCTCAGCCGCAAGTCGGACCATGTCTTTTGCCTTTATGCTCAGCGCCTCGAGGTCCTGAAGTGCATCCAACATCCCATCTTTTCGTCCTTGAGCAGAGCTCTCTACGGTTCGGAGGATGCCCGCTTAAATACAACCATCTGATTAGATACGACAATTGAAAAAGGGGAGGTACGAACTGATTCCCGACTTTCCTCCCACGACCCGTCCAGATGCAAGCGATGTATCAGAGGATTTAGGCCGGGATGTGATGCCATTCGACTGTTTCGAAAGGTTTGGGTATAAGGCGCCTGCCAAAAATAACCGACATACCTCCCACATTTTGCCTTTTAAACTTCGTCTGAGTACGGTGTAGAACGGCTTATCTCCGCCTTTCCGAAAGCTGATCTTCATGAAACGAACGGACGTCGAGTCCTCATCCTCGGGATCGGGTGATGAAGGGCGAGAACTTGGCGCGGATTTCATGGTCCGCGATGTCCTTACAGGCAATCGAGGGAGCTCGGTCGAACACATTTCACAATGCTTCAGTGAATGGTGATTAAGAAATGTACAGGCAGGGCAAGCGTTAGAGTCGATGTCGTCTAAGCTAGGCGAACTCGAAGTGGACAACTCTGACGCGACTGAAGCAGCGACGGATGCTGGGAGGGAGTTTGATCGATGAGCAGCAATGTTTGATGAGATAGGAACAGGGATGGAGGCTCTAGGCACGCCGCACAATCCACATATTCGAGCAGCTGCGGGGCTTAACCCAGGTGGGTTTCGGTACGCACACACTTCGCATTCCCAGCTCTCCAAGCTACCTTCGCCACCATTGCTTACAGTTTGACCTGATGCACTGGATAAGCACGAGATGTGAAGGGTGATCTTTGGAGACGACGTAAATAGGCCAGCATAGTAGTCCGTTTGTGTGACAGTGGAAAGGTCCAAAGAAAAGGAGTGCTTGTAAGGGTTTTGTGCGTCAATATAGAACAGTCTGTGCGTTGTAACGACAACAGTTCCAGCTTGATGACTAGCTGACTTTTGAGAGCTATATTATGCGGGATTACATGCGTCAAGATATGCAGCGTTGAACTACTCACCCCTCGTATATCCCAACATTATCTTGACTTGCATAGACTTCCTCGTCAATGTATAGCAAGGCCTGGACGGGGATGGTTCCGTCTACAGATCTGGTAATTCTGCGAAGTGACATAGCTGTGATGTTCGCAGAAGACGCGTAAGATCTGCTTCCAAGGCCGACGATATAGCAAGATGATAATCAATTGTCGTTATTTCAATAAGCTTCACGTTATAAGCAGACCCCTCGCGATTAAAGTAGTCTACTGTGTCCTGAACGCGTTCGTAGTCTGTGGTCAAGGGAACTTGGAGATGCGGCTGTGGAGGTTGTCGCAGTTAAGTGGTGCATCCACCGGTCCGATGAGCCGTATTGAGATCTCGGCAGGGCGAGCTCCAGTGATCCGCAGTTCGGCTTAGACCGAGCTCATTGACCATCATGAGATCTAGAGCAGTGCTTTCTTTCCGAATTTCTGCAGTCTGCTGCTCGGAAAATTATGCGTTACTCGTGGAGCATAAGTATAAGCACTTGGCTCGGATAATAACCACCATCTGGAGCAATGCACTCTTCTCTTTTGCCCAACTAACTCCAACTTCTGTCGTCGGACATGACGTGAGTTTATACTACATACACCTCGTCCTTCACGATTGTGGCTACAACAGAATATCAGGAGTGGTCTTATTCAAAAGTTTTGCTCATATCTGACTATTGTGTTCATTTGGGGAATGCTTGGTGGCGCTGTCAAGGTCGATGATGCCGGCAAGCCCACCATAGCGGACTTGTCTATCTCTTCGACTCAGGGCCCGTCGACGACGACGACGACGTTACTTTCATCGCATTTTGCCCGCGGTATTGTCGTAACTGGTTATGATGGAAAACTGAAGACCTACGAGGGTTCCATGGGGTCCAATGAAGATCTGTCCACCTCGAATACAACAGTCAGCCCGTGCGTATCCATTCCTTTTTTTCTTGGGTAAATTTCTAGATCTGTCACCTCTCTTATGGTTGCCTAATATTGCGATGAAAAGCTCATCTTGTTCTTGTAGAAACATAAGAAAACATAACATTGCAACCTTTGCTGGCGCTATTGGAGGGAGTGTAGGCGTTCTCAGCTTAATAGCTCTTGGCTTGGCGGTTAGCATCATCAAACGTCGTAGGAGATATGAACGTCAAGAACGCGCCGCATCTCAATCCGACGTTTCACCACAGATGATAGGTCCACTTCCATTTGTCCCGAGATTCTTCCCAGGCACCTATGTAGATCCGCCGTCATATGCAGAGTCTTTAAGAGCCTCAGCACCAGACGTATTTCTGAATGAATTTCCCACAACAACCGCACCATCCACTACCGTAGCTGCGCAACCCACCCCTGCTAGTAGTCAGGATGCATCCTATGCCAACCTACCACCTTTTACTCCTCTGCCGTTGCCAGAAGCCTTCGGAATACTTCCAGCGCCGCCGCCGTTCGGGGCAGAGATTTTCAACGATCCTGTAAATCCTCAGATTGAGGTAATGCCTTCTCTCCGTGGTGCGATGGAAAATGCCTTGTACTCACCAGAGGTGCAAGTACAAGTACAATTGACGGATGAATCGCAAATGCCAGACATAGCACGATAATTGTTGGAGACAACACATACACACCTTTTCTGTGACCTTCATCTCCGAGACTTAGCAATGTACAAAACTCAACTCATGATTCCGCGAATATAAAGATCTGAACATAATTACGCCCTACAGGTCCAAGAAGTTTGTCTCATGGAGTGATTTAACAGCCCGCTGGGATTGAAGGAGGGCTGAGACCAGCCGGGGGGACCAGCTGGCCATCGTAAGCGGTGCAAGCAACCTGCGAGCCCCATTGTTCCACAATCGCAGGCAAGACAGTTCGGCCATTGACGACGTAGTTGGTATTGGGAACTGGGATGTTCGCGGTAATGAGTGAATTGAAGGCACCAGGGTAAGAAGCGGCGAGGAAAACCAAGAGGGTAGAGGTTTTGCGGACGGTATCACCAGTCACAGCAGCGACGAAATCGAGTACGTTCGCACCCAAGTCCCAGCGACCAAGCGTGTGGAGGTTCCAGTTCGCCTCAACAGTTGCGAGGAAAGAATAGTGAGTATAGAAGTTGGAGTCGGTAGTTCCAATCAGGTTAGAGGGCAGAGCACCGCCGAGTACAATGGCAAACACATTGTTATGCAACGTGCTTCCAACTTCATCGAAAGCTAAGTAGGAAATTAGTAATGCAGACCAGATACCCGTACTTGGAAGGAGCCTCACTAAGAACAACAAGTGTTCTATCGTCATTGAAATTGGGATTCTCCAGCAGAGGTGGAAGGAATGTGTTCACCCAGTTGCCAGCGAAAGTGACATCAGTGTCGTGTCCGTCGTTGGCTGCAGGGAGGTTGAGCAAACATTAAGTTCTTCCTATGAATGTAGACTTACTCATGTTCGGAGTAATGAAGATCCACTGAGGGAGAGGGCCTGCAGCGAGGTCTTGCTCGAGTAGGGTAAAGTTTTTGATATTGGCAAGACGATCAGGGTTTCCACTGATGGATTCATAGCTGATCAATGGACTGGAATCAGGATATTTCAATTAAATGCTCCCTATATTGAATCTGACAGGAAATCTCACTTGTGCTTCCTCATATAGTCGTTGGCACCGGTGATAGGATTCGTGGTCGACCCGTTGAATCCACTGAATGGCATACCTTCTTCATATTCTGCCCAAGAAATGTCCTTGTCCTCCAAAAGATCAACGACGGTTGCAACGGTTGCGGGAATGTCAAAGGTATCGTCACTGTCCATTCCAAAGTACTCTCCACCAACGGACTAATACTTTATCAGAACTTCGCTCGTCACGAACCTGTGGCTCAGTATAAACACCTACTCCGACATAGTTCGGTTGAGACGGGTGAGTTACCGCATAATAAGTGCTGAGGGTGAGACCCTTCGCGGCTAGGGCAGAGAGGTTGGCTGTGGGAAGCACTATATCAACATGATTCTGCTGTATTCCGTGAAATTGAAACGCACGATCCGACTGAGCATCATCAAAGTTGGTGTTTTCTAACCAGATGTATACAATCCTATCAAAAACTGCGCCTTCCACGACAGAACGGCTTTTGATGACAGCCGAAAGGACGGGAGATGCCTATCATTGTTTGATAATTAGTGAAAAGCGGACTATTTAAGAGGACTCGTACGAAGGAGATCAGAGGGACGAATGAGAGGAAGCCTTGGAAACGCATCGTACAGTTCAGGGAGGGGATGCCTGGAAAACACTGTTTTCTCAAGAGTATTAAGATGGACTAGTTTTCCATGCTACTTATATTCTGCGATGATCAACTTCAGAAACAGTTCCAACAAGACCATATGGGCAAGCGAACGTTTGCACAGATTTAGATCAGGCGAAGCAACAAGTCACCTTCTCACGTCCATTGGAAGTGGCGAGTGTGTTCTAAAGATGAGCTCGTTTTCTATGAGATAGTACTTAGTAGTCTTCGCGAATCTGGGGAGAATCCCTTCCAGAAACACTGCTGATGGTACCACATGGACAAGCGAACGTTCGAACAGAATTAAATCACGCACCTCACGCAAGGCAAGCTCGTTATTTCACGTTCATTGAAAGTGATAGGGCGCGTGATTGATGGCCCAAAGAGACGTTTAATGAGTCCATGCAGTGTTGAAGCCCCATCAAACGTGGAAGAGTCTATAGACTCTAGAGCAGTGTGCTGCGGTGTACATATCATCGGGCGCCGTCTGCGGGAAGTAAAGTATCAGGAAGTCTGGATTCGTTGTCTCCATATCTATTTCAACTCGTGAGGTTCCCGTCGTATAAGTGCTGGTAGTACAGAAATGGAGCCGTCTCCACAGGTGGACTTGACAATCACTATTCACGGATCAGTTATCGTCCAGTCATGCATCTCAGGACCCAGTTGAGATAGGATCCATGAACCCCTCTGCGTAAATTTCTGAAATTCGAGGAGGAAAACAACGCATGCACGAATATCTGGCGTGCATCGTGCTATATGAGAATAAAAGGTACGCGTAGCGAGCCACAAGGTCAAGAAACCCTCGAGTTTAATACATCGTCAACTGTGCTCCGCTTAGAAGCAATAGATAATTCGGTAGTTCAATCCATATATACAAGTGGGTATTGCTGCATTGTATGTCAGACGTGGAAAGCATAATAGAATTAATAGTGACGCACTGCTGTAAGCTCAGTTCTTTTTCGTCTTTGAACCCTCTCCACCTGTAATATGTTTCTCTCCCATAGCAATAACATGATATCCGACAGCAGTCACCATCGCCAAAACGCCAAGAGTGTTGGCTAATGAATAGAGCGTTGCGTGTGAGATCATATTTCAAGAAGGCTGGCCCTGCTGTAATAAGCGATGATTTTCAGTGTAATTCGCGCAATGAAACGAAATAAAACATACTTATGTGAGGTGGGCTACAGCAAAAGAGAGCAAGAAGGCAATGGTTGCGGCGCGACGTGGAAGTTGTGAGACCTGACGTTGCCGATGGCACGTGGTTTACCTCCGAACGAACCTCCGGTCCGACGCTCGAAGCTCAAAGCTCATTATCACTGTCATTGTGTGACTGCATCCTCGAATTCAAAACTTCAATAAATTACAATATTAAATCAGAATCATTTGTATTTTCAGAGTCGATTGAAATCCTACAACAGCTTTGCTACATGGTGTTATACAACAGAGCTATTTAACTTCAACAACTGGGCGATCTTCAAGTTCTTTCTATGCTAGAAGTTACGTTTCTTCTTGACCTCTGGACTGCTCTAACACTTGGGATATACGGGTGAGGCAGGAGGAACAACCTGTCCACTATAGATAGAGCAGGCAACCTGGGATGACCATTGTGACTGAATCGCAGGCAAGACTGTGCGACCATTCATGACCAAGGTAGTGTTGGGAACTGGCTGTGCCGCCCACGAGCTAGAGCTTAAGATACCGGGGTATGACTCGTTCTGTTCGATCGAGCTGGTTGAGGTGCTGCGAACCTCGTCGCCGGTCACGGAGGCAACGAAGGAGAAGACGTTCGCGCCGACGTCGTAGCGACCCAAGGTATGAGTATTCCAGTTCGCTTCGACAGTAGCAATGGTGGAGTAGTGGGTATAGACGTTAGAGTCAGAGGTTCCAACAAGGCTGGAGGGGAGGCCACCACCAAGAATAAAGGTGAAGACACGGTTGGCGATGGAGTCGGTGCCAGTTTCGTCAAAGGCTATACATAATCTTATCATTGTCTGTCCATAACGAAGGCCTGGAATCAACTTACTGACGAGGATGAGGGTCTTGTTGTCATTGAAGTTAGAGTTGGACAAGAGAGGCGTGAGCCAGCCGTTCAACCAGGTACCAGCGAATGTGACACTGGTATCGTGTCCATCATTTGCTATGGACGGCATGATCAGAAGGATGAATTGCGAGCACCGGGAAGAAGAGTTAGCTCACTCATGTTGGGAGTAATGAAGATCCACTGAGGCAGGTTGCCGGCAGCAAGGTCCGACTCGAAGAGCGTGAAGCTCTTGATGTTATCCAGGCGAGACGTGTTGGTGTTGACCGAATTGTAAGAGATGAGAGGACTGATTATTCAAATCAGCGACCGAAGGACACTAGCAATATCTTATACGACTCACTTATGTTTCCTCATATAGTCGTTAGCACCTTCAGCATTCGTGGTGGAACCGGTGTATCCAGTGGAGGGCATATCTTGCTCATATTCGGCCCAAGTAATGCCCTTATCCTCCAAGATATCAACAACGGTAGAAACGTTGGAAGGGACATAGACGGTGTTGTCACTGTTGAGCCCCAAGTAATCACCACCAACGGACTTTCAGAGCAAGTAAGAATCAGTGTTGTTATCATAATGAAAGAAGAACAGGACCCACTCCAACGTAGTTGGGCTGAGAGGGATGGGTTAGAGCATAGTAGTTAGTGAGAGTGAGACCCTTCTTGGCCAAGGCGGAAAGGTTGGCTAATTAATGCTAATGAGCCTTAAGTGTCCGATGCAATCCATTGAACACATACGATCAGCAGCGGCGGTGGTATAATCGGTATTCTCCAGCCAAATGGACACGATTCGGTTGAAGACCTGACCCTCTACGATGGCATGAGCGGGAGATGCCTGTATGGGTAGTTTGCTTGTCAAAAAACATGAAAATATGACACCTTTTTGATCAACTCACCAAGTTAAGTACGACGGAAGCAGAAAGCGACAAGAGGACTTCGAAGCGCATTTTGTGTTACAGAAGTGAGTAACTTGATGATATCCATGTATTTCCGGAGGCCTTTTAAGCTGAAGGATCGACTTCGCAATTCTTCAGGGCGACGGAAGCCATTGCAGTGAGCATATGGGAAAAGCGCACGTTCGAATGAAGTTGGTTCGAAAATAATCAAAGAAAGAAGGCATGCTCACATTGAGACAGGCTTCGCTGAGGTTAAAGGATCATGAGACTATTCCACAAATGACAAGTTTGGAAGGAGGATTTAGATAACAGGCGACATTGGTGAACGTGTGGAAGCTGGGTGCAATGTGTACTTGTGGGGCTGTGTCAGATTAGATCCATTAGTGGAGAAAATATTAATAACTTACTAACCGTCGGAACAGAATATCTATTTGTTCTCAAAGCAGAAGCCGCTCAGCGTTCGGGGCAAAGGGGTGCAAATCGTTCAAGTGGAATTTGTCGTTTAGCGACACACGAGCGATGGTCATCCGTTAACCGGCGACTTCGGTACCTCCGAGTCAACATACCGTGATCAGATTGACTGATTTCACAAGGAAAGAATGATTTCGATGAATTGCGGGCTCAGACAAGATCGATAAGGATCCTGATATGCATTGCACCTGTATTGAAGCTCCACTGTAAGCATGGCATGATTCTTGTATTATGTAGTATCTAAGCAGTTGAAGGACAGAGTGAGCGGCAACGTCGGTCATGCTTCTCAGAGGAATTTTTACGAAAACTCATAGGATATATTTCAAAGGCTGGATCCACGAGAGCAGTTACAAATAAGCCTTGTGGTCATTGGCCATGACTGACAGCGCTTGACAATTTGACTTGAGTCAACTTGAACTTTGACCTGACTTGGACTGTGACATGAATTGTAGATGTCATGTGACTACCACGAATTGACCAGCCCTTAATCTGTTGTGGTATTGTTAGTTGAAGTCTCATTCACTCTATTGTGAACAACCATGGGTGATATTATGGATCACGATGAACTTGACATTATATCCTCAATTAGCACTTCATATTTCTACGCGTCGACTCCGGTTTCAACGACCGATGGTGGCTCTATATCTTCAACCGGATTGCGGCGTTCACAGCGAGCACGCTCGTCACTCAAAACGTCGATATCAGCACCCATAACGCGTAAGAGGAGCTTATCCTTATCTAAGAAGGAGAATTTGTCCAAAGCCCATGTTGTAAAACGGCAAAAAATGGATGACAGGAAGGCAGTGAGTCACACGTTTTCATTTCGGTTTGTGCAGCTAAACTAGATACACCTTTTCTCATAGCAAACCGGAGTTGTCAACAAGCAGAGAGATTCCCGCGACGAAGCAAGAAAAAAATGGCTGTATTGTCACAAGAACGTCGTGCAACCAATGCTGCCGCCCAACAGCACGTTTTTCGAGCATCTGGAAACGGAGCTGGAGCGAACTCACAAGGATTCAATCTCATTTAAACCATTACATTCTTTGGATATGCAGCCAAAACTGATCAAAGGTGGACAAATGAAGGATTACCAGGTTCGTGGCGGTCATAAACTAACGATGTGGGCGTCTAATTTGACTTCAGCTCGACGGGCTTTCATTTTTGGTGACGATGTACAAAAATGGTACGCAGGGTATCTTCATGATTTAATGAAATATACTGAAGACATGAATTGGACAGGCATGAATTGTATACTGGGAGATGAGTATGTCCAACTTCCCCTTAGCGTCATTCGTAAGAACTAACCACCGCTGTAGAATGGGACTAGGAAAAACCCTTCAGGTTCGTGAATTGCAGTACCTGCAATTAAGCCTTCTAACTGGGAGCCGGTGCATCATACAGACACTGTCGCTGTTTGCGTATATAAAGGAAAACGAGTCAGGTAAGAACACTTAAAGGTCGTATTTTCTGTCCTCACATGTTCCACAGGCTCTCACGACCCTCATCTCGTCATTTGTCCTTTATCAGTTTTGTCTTCTTGGGAAGCGGTATGCGACCCTTCTTCTGTCTATTTGCCCTATCACTTACATTGAGCCGGCACCGACAGGAAGCTGCCCGATGGCTCCCCTCCATGCGCGTCCTTCGTTTCCATGGGCCCCATAACGAGCGCGACCGATTAAAGCATATGATGCGTGGCGGACGTAACTTTGATATAATGATCACGACATACGAGACTTACGTCGCAGAAGACCAGTGGTTTAAGAGTTCTCGATGGATGTACTGCGTCCTTGATGAAGGCCATAAAATCAAGAATAGCGACACACTTCTTGCAAACAAAGTTCAAGGTCTGGGAAGCCTGTACAAACTTCGTAAGCCAGTTTGTTACATGATACATCATGCGCTCACATTCCCGTAGTTTTGACCGGAACTCCTGTACAGAACAACCTCGGCGAGCTATGGGGCCTCTTGCACTGGCTTTTGCCGACGGTTTTTACCCAGGCCACTCAGTCCATCTTTAACGAATCATTTGACATGCAGAAAGGGACCTACATGCTTCCTTTCCTCAATGCAGCAAGAGAACTCGTGTCCACCATCATGCTTCGTCGTACAAAAGCCAATGTCGTTGGCAATGACGTACCCCCACGGGAGGAGCTGACGGTCTTCATTCCTTTGACGGAGAGTCAGCGATTCTGGACGTACAGGCTACTGACGAAGCTGCCCGCTCAGGACCTGAAGAAAATATTCGCTGAAAGCAATGACCCTTTGGCGAAGACCGAAGTGAAGGATCAAGAAGCGGTTATGGTGAAGAGCGAAGTGGACAGCCAGGATAGGGATGTGTTATCAAACGTCGAGAACCAGGCTGAGAATAACAAGACGGAGGGTACCAACAGTATGTCAATTTCGATCTATTACTATGATCCTAGGCTGAACTTGGGGTTGTTTGCAGAATTCAAGCAAATGATGAACCTCCTGATGCAATTGCGTCAAGTCTGCGACCAGTGCGTGGCAATAACGCATAAAAAGCTACACTACTAACCCCGCCGAATGAAGCCCGTATCTTTTACCAAATGCTGAACCTGAACCGCATGACATTGCTGAACATATTGTAACCAACTCTTCGAAACTGATCGCCATCGACAAGCTACTTGCGAATATTCTTCCGAAGGGCGAACGCGTACTAATTTTCTCAGTGAGTGAAGTCTTTTCATGCAAACACCTCTGATTGTTTATATCGCTCGCTCCTTGTAGCAATGGACCAGGTGAGAACCATTGCTGTTGAAGATTTCTGGTCGATTTTGACATGAATCTTAGGATGCTAGATATTTTAGAAGATTTTATGGTCTTACGCTCCATACCCTTTGCTCGTCTTGATGGATCTACATCCCGGCCGCGACGATCGCTGGATATCAAATTGGTAAGTTGACCATACGTTTATATTGCACGCGGTTTTACTGATATCTTCTCTCCATAGTTCCAACAAGAAGTATCTCGTAAGATGCTCTTTAACTAGCTCAACTTGTGCCGTACTAATCGTTTGTATGTATAGCCTACAAAGTTTTCTTAATTTCAACGAAGGCCGGTGGCCTTGGTACGTCGCCTCAAAAGATGCTATTTATTAACCGCTTATGATCAATGCTAGGCATCAACTTGACCAAAGCCACCAATGTAATCATGTGCGATTCGGATTGGAATCCTCAGAACGATCTTCAGGCCATCGCAAGAGCGCATCGCATTGGTCAAACGAAAACCGTCAAGGTCAGTATGCGCTGACCAGAGGACCTCTTACTACTGTTTTAATTATATCATCCAGGTCTATCGCCTCATCTGTCAAGGCAGCGTCGAAGACCAGATGCTTGACCGCATTCGCCGAAAGCTATTCCTATCGCTCAAAATAATGGCATCTGACAATCCAACTTCCTCGGAAAACACTTCGTTAGGCTATGGCGAACTTATCAATATCCTCCGTCGAGGCAGCAGCGCACTTGCGCACTCCGATGGTGGGATGAACCTCGCGCGATTTTTGGAGGCTAATGTGGAGGACATTCTTCAACACTCACGGAGCCTCGAGAACAGGCGCGACGCGAAGATCAAGGGCGACATGGAGAAACAAGAGGAAAGTACAAATGAACAGCTCTTGTTAGACGCGGAGGAGGAAGAACGGAGGCTGTTGAGCGGGGTTGCACAGGTGCAGTCGCGCCTTTTTGAGGGGAAGTTGGTCCAGAGGTATCAGAACAATGCGCAAATTGCAGAAGAGTGGCAATCACTTGGCAAGAGAGCACGAGGAGATCGAACGGTCAACGTTAATGGCATGGTCTTCATGGCGTCTCCAATCAAAGAGACGGTGCGTTGTTGACTAGATCGTTACTCGATAGTGCTGATCATGCTCATAGATCGTACAACCGTCCCCAAAGCCAGTCAAGAAGACGCGGAAGAAGTTTGAATCAGAAGAGTGGTGCATTCATTGTCGTGACGGCGGTGAACTTATTGTGTGTCCATACTGTCCACGAGGTATATTGGTCGCATGATTGTTCATTCCAGTGGCTTACGAGCCATAGTATTCCATGCAAAATGCCAGGGACTTACTCAGGCTGAGGTTCGTCGCCCTCAGGTGACCTGCAGTCAGCACAAATGCGCTGGCTGCCATAGAAGTACGGCTGATTGTGGAGGCATGCTGTTCCGGTAACGGTTTAAAAAGTCTTCATTTGAATTTTGTTGACGTAGGTATGTCCAGATGTCGTACGTGTCCACAGGCCTTTTGTGAGGACTGCCTGCCTCCTGGCGACCTCGATGCCATCGGCGACACACTTCCTGAATTGTACGTCACTGTTATAAACTAGTGTCCTGCTTTCAAAATTGGACTGATGCACAATGAATAACAGCTTACTCTTGGGCTACGGGGCTTCCACAACAGCATATTACATTCGGTGCCATGACTGCATTGCAGATTTCGCGAAGAAACCGAAATCGACTTTTTGGGTAGAATGGGCACAGGATATTAGACGAGCTGAGAAGCATTTGGAGGAGCGATCTGCTGAGATGTTCTCTTGATCGCACACTTACATCCCTCGATGATTCCTTGCATTCTTGGTATCTTATCCCGTACATAATATTATATCTTATTGCCCATGTACCACACGATATAGTACTTAGTAGACGCTGATAAGATTCTTGGAAGCCTTTGTTGTGCAGTAGTGACTTGAACCAAACAATGTCGCTACTCCGCTCAATTCCGGGTTTTCTGTTCCGCCATTCACTTTTATGTTTCGAGCATCCTCTCGACTGGTCGTAAGTCTGATATTCCTTGATTTTATTTCTATTCATTCACATTCTTGTAGCCGAGGAGGGCTCTCCTCGCTGCCTCCGTTGCGGCCACGGGGGCCATTCTCCAGCCGCACGAAAAGGTATGCCCGTTCATTGTTACCAGTATGCGTATTCTAAGTCATTGAAGTAGCTTTCAATATACCCTGCTTCTACCCCTGATGTTATTCTCATCGAGACACCATCTGCATTAGAACATGAAATTGGAGTTGTGCGACGAAAAGTCACTGAGGCATTCCAGGATACACACAGTCAGATTCAAGGAGTCGTGTCACGGTGGATTGAGATAGAACACGCTATTGAGAGTACGTCCTTCTTGCACTTGCTTAATGAAAGATCACGTCTGACCCATGATAGACCGCGTGAAGAGCATCATCTCGCCGCACGAATCTCTCACCCCTGGACTGCTATATGTCGGCGTCGCAACTCTCAGCGGCTCCATTTTGGCTCGTAATCGTGGCTTGGCTACACGGTTTATCCTTCCACCCATTTTCCTCTACGCCTCTGCTAAACATTTCCTGCCTCAAACGACGGAGAACTTATCATCCTACCTCGGCTCACTAGAAGAGACGCATTTCCCCACGCTAGCTCAAAAACACGAAATTGCGGTTGCACACACAAAAATGACTTGGGAACGTGTCAAGGACGCGACCGTCGATGGACGTCACTGGGTAAACAGTGGAGCGATCACCGCAGTGGAAAAATTGCAGGAGGCAACCGGGCTGAAACTCAAGGAGACGTTAGGCTGGACAGAGGCTGGACTGCAGCGCATGGACACGAAGGCGCCTGAAATTGCAAAGCCCGTGGAGGCGAAGGCGACAGAGACGAAGGTTGCAGTTGACGTGGCGTTGGAGAGTAGCAAGGGTGAAGTGGTCAAAACGGTCGAGGAAACCACGAAATCGACATAATATCACTTGCTAGACCTATAGAGTGTTTTCTCAAGATTTCCTGCGTTTCTGTGAGTCTAGATTCAAAGGAAATACGGTCTTTCTTTGCATTGCCAGTCAAATTTTTATCTCCAAGATGATACATAATATTCTGACGAATCTAGATCCTTCAATTATCAAAAGTCCTTTGGGTCCAGCGGCCTCCCCGCTAAAAGTTTCCCCATATGTGTCGACGCGAATCCAATACCCTTTCTTCTGAAACTGAACAATTCTTTTAGGAACGGCACCGGGCTTACGACCATTTTACATTCGTCCTTCATTGATCCCGTCCGATCTTCTGGTTTAACAAACCCATCGCTATCACACGTAAGCGCTCCAGCTTCGTCCCCGACAAGTCCCAAGGTTCTACACAGCTGCTGATACGTATCAAAATCCTTCAGGTAAAGTTGTCCTGCCCAGAGGTTGAGTTCCAGCATTAGATTGGGTACAAATGCAAGCGCATCGGAAGAGGCAGGTACGGGCGGGATAGAGAACATCTTCAAGTCTTCCATGGATTTCATGTTCATATTGACACGAGGAGAGTAAATGTGGAGATGTACGTGTTTGCTGGTCCAGATCTTGGGTAGAAGCTCATTTGCTTCGAAGGGACTGATCACAACTAGTGCACGACGTTGAGGTACAGAGAGGATCCAATTCACAGGACGGAAAAAATCGCCAGTTGAAACTTTGTTTTGGATTGTCGTTGCGAAGTCTTTAGTCGAGAAGAGAGCTGTGGACCAGGGGTGCTTCGTCTTCATGGGCGAAAATAGGGGTATAAACGCTGGTGATGACGTCTCGAAGTTGCCTGACTGCACAAGCAAGATGACACTCTTGTGCAAGGTTGATGAAGCAGGCTCGACTTTTGGCGGGAGTTCACGTTGACGTTCTTTCTCTGCCTCTCTGGATACCTCTCTCTCCTGCTCCTCGTCAGCTCTACTTGCATCGATCGTGGAAATACCGATATCCTCCAAACGCTTTCTGAGATGTGGTAGCTGGAACGCGGGATGAAAAGCGGTTTCGCCGTTCGGCTGCATATTGTACATCTCGTCCAGCGTTTCTGCGTCCGGCTCCTCCCAGGATGAACGTAGAGTCTGGAGGGCAGATATGGCGGATGGATTACGCTCATATAAGGCCCAAGCATCATTTCGGCGTTGATAATTTACGCCTTGTTGAGCCCATTGGGGAAGGTATCGCTGGATGTCTTCACAGGTCTGGCAGATCGTCCAGCGTAAAATGTCTGCGGAACTGATTGGTGCAGAAGCTTCTAAAGGTGCAAGCTTACAAGCGCGTATACTTCTATCGACCTCTTTCGATGCAAAGAACATGACAGATTGCCCTCGGCCTAACTGACGCATTCGCATGCAACCTTGGCAGACAGGAGTGAGTTACTATACGATGCACTTGTAGGATGGATTGTTAACACTTACCCTGTACCAGGCGATCTTTTGTTAGCTTTGGCCCGAGGGTCACCGCCGCACGAAAGCTTGTCGGCATTTTGATGTCAGTACCTCGCGTGTGGGCATCATCGAGGTAAACAGCGCATACGTCCAGCTGTTGGCTATATTGCGATGAGGCAAACCTCTCAATACGTTGGTCCCGAGACATGATAACGAGTTCATCGGCATCATCAAAGAATACGATCGCATGGAGGACTGGGACAAGCGAAAGCCATCGGGAGACAAGTTGCGTACTCTGCATATCCAGCATTTGAGCTCCAACGTCTAGTAGCACACGAATTTGTGGATTTTGCTCAACCAGGAACTGTAAAAAATCGCTGCCGGTGGCAGTTTGACCGTCACTGCCCTCGATGCAACAGTATCTGTCGTTCTCCTCCCGCAGAAGGATGTCGAGGACTTTTGCATTTGTAGCACGTTGGCCAAATGCATCATGGTCAATACTAGCCTCGCTTTGTTCTATAGATGTCGGAAGAAGATAACGATTATCGTTCGTTCCGCTGAACCCAGTAGTAACTTGATCTTTAACGGCTGCCAAATCCCAAGACGATGTAGATAATCTTGTGGGAAATTGTTTAGCATACCGGGGGAAAACTACGTTGGACAAGTAGAAATCGATGGTGGTTTTGTTTTTTCTAAACAAAGGCCCTAATATTGTGTCGCGCTGTTGCCCATCGTCTAAATTGATGTTCTTGATATCTCGGAAGGAAGTAGGTATCTCGTCACGATGAAAAACCCATTGCTAAAGAGAAAGAAAGGTTTCAGACGCAGGAGAGTTGAGCTTAAGGATCCTTACGTTGTACTCCATGGCAGGATCATCGAGCTTGAATAGCAGCTCGAAACATTCATCCAACTGATTCTCACTGAGTCCACCATAATAATAGCTTAAGCATGTCAGCAGAAGCGCAACATCAGGATGCCCAAAGTCTGCCCTCGGGGATGGCAGATCCTTTGCACGATATGGAACAGCAAGGAGAGTACGGCTGGTGTCAAGTCCATATTCGACCCTCCATCGTTTCTCCTGAAGCACGAACCGAAGTAATCCACGGCCAAGAAGACCTCGGTAGATCAAGAGGTTGCTCCATACGCCACTTCCAAGAGATGAACGAAGATCCATCGTATCTTCCCCGACACTACCATCACGACATGTTATGAAGTTCAACACTGCCGCATGAATATGCTGGGGGAGTAGCTTTAACCGATCGTTTGACATAACCTCCTGAACAACTCGATTCATCAAATCTTCTCCAGCCTTGGGGTTCAGGATCCGTATGATAGGGCATCCGATTTTTTCAGTTCTATGCACCTCCAATCCATATGCATATTTAGGATCGTGGTGCAGGGCGTTTGCATGATTTTGAACGTATCCTATAACCTCTTGGACGATTGTCCAACGATCAGGATGTCCATCCATTGATTGTTGGACCCCACTGGTATACACCAATTGATAATTCACCTTGAGAATTTCGTCGCTCTCGTCAAAGATGTCCCTCGAGACGGATGTAAGCCAACGATGACATTGAAGAAGAACCTCGGCTGCTTGGCTTCCAGTTCCTCCTGCCATATCAATACCCATGAGCCTAAAAGAAAGAATATGTTCTGGTTGAAGGAGTAGGATCCCCCTTCCATGCAGGCATTCCTCATACAAGGCCCATAGTTGTCGTAAATGTTCCGGATCTGCTTTGAAGTCACGAGAAAATGGCAAGTAGAAAATCCGGCGGTTTGCCAATCCGCTGAGCCGACGTACGAGCAGGTCGAACATTTGTTTAATAAGTGGTTTCAAAGTAACCACGCGCACCAATTTGTCCCCGTCGGCAAGAGAAGACGATATGAGTGGAACAATAACAGCTGATTTGCCCTCGCCCATATTTAATTGAGTAAGAACGTTGTTCCTCGAGGAAGGTGAAATCATTTCCTGCGCAATACTGCTCTGGACAGGGCGCACGGTGAAGTCAGAGTCAATCTTTGACATATTGTTCAGAGGAACGCATTGACACAGGAAGGAAAAACGAAATCCTTACTTGAATTAATAACCATTCAGGATTGTTGAATGAAATATTTGTCTCGAAGTCGACATTATTCAACTCCTTCGACAGTGCTTCATCGCGTCCGGAAATTTTGAACAGAAGTACACGACGAGCACGTTGGAGCTTGATCAGCTTTTGTGCTAGTGTGACAAGTGCGTTGTGCCATGCTAGTGATAAGGGAGTAGCAGTGCAGTTCAAATCGGTCGAAAGTAGGCCAAGGAATGTCCGGATGGTTAAAATTGGCCACTGCCCCGCCTGACTCAGCGCTGATTCCAAAGGATTCGTAGGCAACAATGTTACAACTAATGCTTCATAAGCTTCGATAAATTTTCGGCGTGCTAGCTCGAAGTCGTCGTTCAAGAGGAGTTGGGGAGGCATCTGAGGGACGGAAGAGATTGATGTGCTGATTTCGCGGTAGTAACACTGCAAACTTGTCTCCAAGTCTTTGACGTAGACACGGTGTAAAACATCTGAGCTCGCTGAGAATTGTTCCACCAGGGTGTCCACTCTGCGGAATCGCCCATCATTGGGAGGGATCATGCTTGAGTCATCATGCACTTTGTAAACCGAGCCTAATCCAGGAATAGTAGATGACGACGGGGGAGGCGGCTTGGGTTCCCGATTAAAACACATGTCGCGTAAATGAAGATAGTGTCGGTGGCAACTGGATACCTTATGAGAAATATCAGGAACTTGATATGGGTCCTTCGTTTGTGGAATGGAAGGATTGAGAGGCACATGGACCTCATCCAAGACGATTTGGACTCGATCGATGAATAATTGCAAACTCCTGTTGTTGTACCAATTGTTGAAGAGGCGCGAAAGGTCCTCTTTCAAGGCCTTCGATGCCATGTCCAACAAGTCGAGAGAATGCAGAGAACACGGGATAGACGGTGCTTTGCACGGCCATTGACCTTCTAAATCGTTTATGACGGTTTGTATCTGCTGGAGAGTAACCGTTTTCCAATGTTTATCGCGGCGAATGCGGTAGTCTCTATCGCTTTCACCAACCAGTTGCGATGGCTGGTTAGCCGGAGGCTGCAGTTTATGCCGTTCTAGAAGGGCCGACAGAGTCACTCTATTAGGATGGACGCCTAGGGCAAGATCGTAATGTTCCGCGGTCGGGAGGTTAATCGATTTGAATTGCGGCAGGCACGCAAAAGCAAAAATAGTTGGAACAAAGGAAAGAATTTGATCAACATTTTCCGAGCTGGATGCTGTGTATACCATCGTTGAAAGAGCGAATGCTATTTTGAAGACTACCTCATTTGGTCTCCGTTCTTGAAGGCAGGCTTTATAAAGCGGAAGAAAAAGGTCAGAAAGATTGTGAGAAAATAGGTCCGGATAGGAAAATATTTCTGATTGGAATGAACTCTCGTCGTTCAGAATTTGAATGGTACACAGCCGTTCCCACAAGTTCTGCATGGTGTTGAATGTCTTTGTCATATGATGAGGGAACGCTGAGACGTCGGACGTGAGCGTGACAGTCTTTTGAGTGGGTCGACAGCGGTGACCAGGCACAGAATCGTCCGCAGAATAAGCCAGGTCAGAGTATGAAAGGGGAGGGTTTCTTCCAGGAGCGTATAATCCGAATGTCCGCGAATCCAAACGCCCCAGTAAGTGTTCGTCTCTACGAATGTCCACGGTGGACTGAGAGAGGCTGTCTCCGGAAGTGGTGATGCCTATTGAATGCAGCTTTTTGTGGAATTGAAGTACGTCATTTACTCGAGATGCAAAGGCCCAATGCTGGGACAAGGGTCCCAGGTTACTCCAATGGATCGTGTGCATCACTTTCAAATGCTTAGGGTACCATTCTACAACTGGCGTGAGGTTTGCGATATCGTGAAAGAGAGCCACTTCCTCCATGGTTAGGTCTTGGAACGAAAAATATCTTGCCGATTCTAATTCGCAGAGAGCTTCTTCGGTGCCTGTACGACCCGTGAGGTCGTCTGGGAGTGGAAATGAAGTGCATGCATGAAGGTAAACTTTGTATACGTCGCTCAGAAGCGTCGGTCCTATTAATCGGCCAAGGGTGGTATCAATCTGGTATACAAAATATTTTTGACTTGGGGAGTCATTTAGTTTAATTTCGACGAGTGCATGATGCATAGATGATTTGAAGTGGACTTTACCGAAGGGAATGACACAGCAACGCGATTCTGAAGGCCCGATTCGAGTTATGCGACGACATTTATTTCGAAGCACAAGCTGGTTTGCGAGACCAAACATGGTCCCAGTTGATTGATTGGGATCGACGATCATGTTTCGGATTGTGGAGCACTCCAACTCCTGGTCCCCATTCAAGAAAAACTCCAGCCTGAACCTTGTTAATTTGGCTACCAGTGTCCCACCTTTAGCCAAGTCCAGGATGGTGTGAAGATAATCAGAACAGTCGATCACTCCCAATCGTTTCGAGATCGTCGTAAAGCTAGGACTTCGGACATCTACCATCAGAGATCCATTTCGATCTCTCATCATCCCAGTTCCGATGTCTGAATTAAAGAATAGATGCCAGTTCTCCTCGGAGGGCTTCCAGATAAGATTGAGAGGGTGAAATCCGATGCCCACAGTTTTTGAAGTGGTCACATGCAGCCAATGAGCGTAATCTTCGATGAAGGATGAGGGGAAATCTTTGCCTTCTTTCTGACCAAATACTGTATGTGGTATGTGCTCAAAAATATCATCACCGCATTTTGCTTGTATGATCAAATTTCCATCCGGCTCCGGGAGTCGGAAGTGTAGCTTGAAAATTTTGAGATTCCTGGAGTTTGCTAAGGAATTGAAGCACATACAGAAAGATTAGGCTCGGATGCGAAATTAGCTTTGCGGGTTGCAAATTGCATTGACGGTAACGTTGACGGGATGACATGAAGTATTTTCTGGAAAGGTGTTCAGATGGGAAGGAAGATAAATAATACTACATACTTGTCCTAGAAGGCGAACATAGGTGGGATGGAAGGTAATTGAATCAGGGAGACGGCCAAGAGGCTTTCCGTCGATTAGCAAAGTGCCCGCGAATAGATTGTAATGGATTAAGGACTGTGCAGCGGAGTTAGAAATCCTACTCGTGGTGGTTGTCAACCATCGCTCATTCGGTGTCGATAGCCTTGTCCACTCCAACCCGTGCTGGTAATCTGACCAAATGGCATGCATAGCGAGGTCAATGCCCTCTCTAGATCTCTGTACCCGATTCCACACGGTAGGTCCTATTCTGCGAGCCAATCTTCTATCGCGTGCCAGAAGAAGATTGAGTTCATGGGTTCCTACGACCGTAGTACTTGAAGGTGTATTATCGCAGAGATGGATTGCACATTGAATAAAAATACTGACGTCTTCCTGGGAAGTTATAAGACGGTCGAAATGGGGAGCATCGACGTCATAGGTAGCGCGACAAGTCGCCGCCGCTGCGCAGACGCGGTGGCATAATACATCCGATGCAGCTTCATCAGAATCTGCATTTTGCTCAGCGATAAGACTGCTGACCCATGAGAATGCTATCAACCTGGCAGACCGAAGAGTAGAACAAGCACGGATGATAACATCATCGCCAAGATTGGCTGAGCACGCAAGAAGGCGCGTTACAAGGATTATGACGGTCTGCAAGGTGAATACGTGGTGCCAGTTATTTTCAACGCTTAAAAGCAGATCATCTGCTTCCGCTAAGAGAGCCAACGCAAAATCACCTCTTCTAAGAAGCTGATGCCACTCTAACAGGTCTACATTTGCCATATCGCCTGTATGTAGTGCCGTGTGCGTAAAAAGCAGATGAACTTCAAATCGATCGAAGGAAAGCGTCCGTACTCGAAGTTCTCGAAGGAGATTAAGCCATTGCAGAAGGGGTCCGCACCGCAGTGTCCCAAATGCAATATGCTCGTGTAAACCCAGTTCGGGAGGCACATACATCTGTTCCGCCAGAGATCTGTTGGCTGAATGTGTCACCGCTTGCATTGCGTACCGAAGAGCATAGTATGAACTCGAGCGTTGGAGTTGGAACATGCAAACACTTTCGATTGTGCAGTCTGAAAATGAATTCTTAACCCAACGTCCATGAACGGTGTCGAATAGAGAGTAACTCAGGCCATTGTTGACGAGAATAGAAGTGAGGTTGTGATCGACATCTTCGATCCTCTGATGAGAATAATGGGATTGGACGAATGATTTAGTATGAGACGCATATATAATCCTCGAATCCGGGCCTTTATGGCGCTTTAAAGCTGGGTATTTTGGAAGTTTCATTTTCACCTCGGGTGTCGTTCCTGTGATACCTTTCTCAGGACGACAGAAATCGTAAAGGATGGCGTATGTCGTGGCTCTCCACGATTGGAATTCTGGTGGGCATTTAAGCTCAAAAACTGTCGCTTGTGCAGTAAGTGTGTCGTTGGGAAGAGGCCACTCGTGAACAGCAATTCTCATTTTTTTAGCCCGACGTTCAACCTTGCACCTCTCGCAAGCTTTTTTCCGCTTCCCGCACAGCGAGCTATGTTCCATTGACCTTGCTCGACTAATCAGTTCTCTGTGCTGTTCTTTCATCCTTGCAAACTCTATCCGCTTACTCTCACGTTCCGCATTCGCTTCGGCCTCTATTTCTTCCTTCAGACGTTTGAGGGAGATGTTATCGTGGAAAAAGCGGATAGCGAAAGATGATGATGAAAGTTTATCGCTGAATACAGAGCCATGTGCATTGCAATGACGAGTACGAAGATATTTGCGAAGACGAATGAGGCTCGCAATAGCATGAGCGTGCCGCAGTAACAACGGATCCAATATCTTCTCCGGAATTTCTGGCGAGTAATCAGCAAGCAGTGGGTGCTTGCTGATCGCTAGTTGGTCAAGTGCCGACCACAATAAAAAGACAGTCAAGAGCATCAATGACTGATTCTCTGGGTTGTCTTTGTACTGTTCTCGGGCTGCGGTAGCGTAACAAGTTATACAGGTCGCAAAGACAACGCAAACTGATGGATTACGACGATGCATGTCCACCCATTCCTCTAAGCGATTGATAGCGAACTCCTCAACATCGGCAAGTGCAATGTAAGGATCACGAGATAACGCTTGAGCGATGTTTCCAGGTATAAGGAAATCGTTGTCATTCAGGCGAACTGCCTCTGATGGTTTGAAGACTGGTTGATTGCAAGCAGGTACGGCACTTCGCTCAAGACGAGAATATATGTAGGCTTTAGAGGACAGCAATGAGATGTTTGTGTCCCCAGATGTGTCAAGATTCCGAGGCGACCAGGTTGGCGAGACAGCCTGCTGGCTGCGAATTCTATCCCACCGATTTTTAACGACCTTCCTGGCTTTAGAAATTGCCTGTGTAGCTCGGAGGATTAATCCGGGCGATGCATCGGAATCTAGCTTCTTGAGCCTTCGAGCGATTTTATTCTGGATACAAACAAGTTCGTCGGTCGTAAAAGCATCACATTCATCGACTGATAGAACGACATCCGTGAGCAAGAAGATAAGGAATGTTTTATACTCCTTGCGGCCATCAGATGTTGCGCGTTGGAGGGCACTTTGAAGTGCCACACGAATAATGAGCCACAGAGGTGAACGACGCCAGGGTGCATAAGTGCGGTCCCATAGGACATCGTTTCGAACTCGCTTTTCAATGCGAGGTACATCAGCAGGTTTACTGCCGGGAGATCCATGGAGGATAGACGTAAGCAATTGGGTGACATAATGGGGGTCGGAAGTGTCCCGAACTTCAAACACTGTGGAACCTGCTTTTGTTGTCGAAGGCGCAGATCCTACATTGGTAACATCTATTTCAGAAAGAAAGTTCGCAAGTTCCTTCAGGAATGCAGGAGACGACGGCATATCGGCCATTTCCAAGGCTGGGCCTGGAAAACTGCGAAGCAAGCGTGCTGGCGTTGCCATTACTTGGTGATTGGGAGGATCGACTTCAAATGACTCGAAGATAGTCGATCCTTCCAGTCTCCGAGAAATGACACACGCGTTTTGCGCACGTACGGGTATGATCAGAATATCTAACAAAAGTGGAGGGTCGGGAACCTCTGCGATCAAAATTCCAAGTCCAAAAGATTCAAGAGCTCACCTCCCGTCCTAAGAGAAGACAAGAGTTCATTTAGGCTCTGCCTATCCAGACAACTCCTGCTACAGAGGGATGTGAGATCAATCATCATCCTTACGAGAGGATACCAAGATTGACTGTCCTGCGACAGTGTAGATGCAAAAACTTGGGCATTTCTAGTCACAAAATCGCAAAGAGCAAGATCGTTATCGATGGAAGAATCGTTGCTTTGGGGGAGTTTAGGCGGAAGAAAAACATGGTTGACAATGTACGAAAGAGGAGGTGGCATGTTAAGGTGATTACACTGTGTTAAGATTCCTTGGGATTAGATGCTGATAGGCAAGTAAACAGTCAACTGTACCTTGGGATGAAGTGATATACTAGCACTGTGCGTCGATGGTTGAAGTTTGGCGTCAAGCCGTTGAAGAGACAGTGTGTGGGAAAGTTTAATAGACGCCCTTGTTATTAAGTTACTATATTTGATATCTACCTAAATAGCTAAGGACATACTTGAATCTGACACGAAATAGCTAAGGGCAAACTGACGAGCAAGTCTCGACATATATAGTGGAACCAGAATGATGAACTACATGAAGACTAAAGACGCTTGGGGTGGAGATGCAGTGGGTGGATTTCATGGTGTGGGTACTGGGGCTGGGGCTGGGGCTCGGGCTCGGGCTGGCGTGCGAAACCTCGCATATACATACTTAAGCAGGAATTGATTTGCCGACAGGCAAAAGTCCAGGCCTCTTAGCGGCAGACGCGGGCCGGTGCCGGTGTTGGTTGTCGTCGTCGCTGTTGCTGTTGTTGTTCTGTAACTTCTGTTGTCGCATGCTCAACTCATGATCATAGTTCAAACGTTCACTGTCCACAAACCTATACGTACTGCCATGATTTGCCTCTAGGCCAAGTCTAGTAATCCGTGATTGACCAGGCGCGATCCCATGGTATGAACTCATTGAAGGAGGCTGCTGCTCTGGGGAGAGAGGAAGACAAGACATGCTTGTGGGGACGGTCAATCCTCTGCCAAATTCAAACTCCGACCTACCGTCGAAAAGTGGTCGTCTTTCTAACTTTTTCTACGGCACTCTAGGAGACTACTTTGTATGAGAGAAAATGACTATGATGATATTCTAATAAATTTCTTTCGTGCCGATTTCTTTCTTAAGGCGCTTATTATATAAATTCGTCAGTCGGATTGAGCAAATACAAAGATCAAGAAAAAAATAACAAATTCTACACGAAA